>JAQFXM010006628.1:0-12950 GCA_034693345.1 Entomobrya multifasciata | reverse complement strand
GAGTTGAAAATAAAAGAGCGAGAATTAATTATTGTGGTTTAAGACCATTGAGTATCAAGTGTGGGGATACGTTTGTTATTAAAAAGCAGACTAAGACAACCTTTTATAATACCGTGGTCGAAAGAACCTTAGAAGGAATATTGGTTAAGTTGTGATTTTTTTTGCAAATTTGTTACAATATATTCAGCTGTTAAACAATTATGGAAAGTGTATGAAAGCATGTATTTATACAAGTCATTGAATTGATACAAATAAATATTAGTTTACCAGTTGCTTAGAAATTCCTTTCAAATGTGGTTGTGAGTAAGCTAAGCTTAATAAAAGTTTCACGTAGTAAATAAATATAGTGTGTGGCAGAAAATTTCAAAGAATTTAGGATGAATACTTAGTCAGTAAAAAAATGTTTTGTCAGTTTTGTAGGTTAGCCGCTAATTTACAATTAGCCCTGAGAAGACCATCTGTCATAATAAATTTTCCATTTATCATTTTTATGAACACGGGCAGCTACATTATTTTAAGAAATTTTTATCATTGAAAGTGTCTGAAATAAGCAATATTAAAACGATACAATACTTAAATTCTCACAATCGTATCAATTTATTTTAATTTAATAAGGATTTTGTAATTTGTTATTGGCAAGCTTTTAGCATAGAGAATAATTCTTCGCACAGTATATTCTGCAGATATATGCATTAATAGATTAAGAGTATGTATTCAGTTACGTAATAAAATTACATAGTATGGCCTTTCAACTAAATACGTGTCGCTAAATTGTGTACTAAATTCGTACCATAGGTAAAATAAAGATACTCGGAAGTAATTCTATGTTCAAAACTTTGCTTTTTCATGAAGTCTGCTAAAGTAATGTGTCCATATCTTCAATCCCAAAACTTAACTCTGTTTTTAAAACAATAAAAAAAGTTCGTTGTAAAATAAATCTGATCAAAGCAGGAACTCGAGCATTGTCCATTTTGGGAAACTCGCCAACACGTAAAGCTATTTGTGGACAACTCTGGAAAAACTTAGGTGTCTCTGGACAACCATTTCAAGACTTAGCGCAATACAAAACTTTCGAAGAATGAATTATTGTTTTTCTTCCTAATGCAAGTGTAGAGTATGAAATTCCTCCACTTGCAAACACTAAAATACAAATAGCAGAAACACCAATCGCTCCTAACTGACCAATAAACAGGATCATTGGAACTAAAAGTGAGATAAGTATACTGCCACCGGAAAATTGAATAAATGGCCACAGGAAAGTTTGAAACGCGTTGTTGCTGAGAATAACTAGTAATTGAGCTTCCCTGTAAAGTGTACGAATACGAAGAAAAGTGTCATAAATCTTGGCATCCCTTGTTGATTTTGCAACATAACTGGAACAATCGAAACCATAAATTTAGAAACTTAAGAGCAAAATTAATTTAAGCCATAAATTAATTTGAAACTACCATAAGTTTTGTAAAGCTAAATTAATCTCTTCTAAAGCTACAAGTAATTCCAGCTGGAGCAGTTGCTGATGACGGCATGAAAAAAATTGTTAACAATTAAGAAAAACGTAAAAGCTGAAAGCGCAATACAAATTGCCAAAACTTGGAACAATTTCGACGATCGTGTGTTCTTTTTTCTTTTAAATACTTTTTCCTGCAGCCGTCTACCGTTTATCGGCAAATTTCGTTTTAAAATACAGTTTATTAAACAAATTTCCGCAAATGATTTGTAATTGTAGACGTGCGCTAATGGATATAATGCTGCATTAACTATTAGTTGAAAGGTATGAAATAAAACACAGATAAGTTTTTCAATTTGGTATCATACAAGCTAAGATAGAGTTCTGCCGTTGTTATGAGGAATGAAAGAATGAGTGTTAAGTTCCAAAGAAGTTTTGTTCGTTTGCTTATACTAACGCAACGCACTACCCATTTTTTATCTTTTCCTTTATGGAATCTTATCGTTTTAATTTTTCACTGCTATAATAAAATGTAGCTGCCCATAACTGAATAATATATTTATTGCTCATTTTTACTTTGTCTCTTGCTATGATGAGTAGAAATGTATGTGTGTTTCTCTTGAATATGAAGATTTTACTAATGAAGCCAACCAGCATAAGTCCACCATTAATAAAACTTATATAATCTTACGTAGGTCTGAAAAACAACTAAAAAATTAAGCCATGTTGGAAATTTTAAACCATATCCTATTAAACTTACAACCGCAAATAGTTACTTGTTTTTTTAAAAATACGCTTTTTGGACACGCAAAACCGGTTTGGTACACATTTATCAAAGTTGTGGCTGTTGTTGTACAATATGAAAATAATATTTGATATCAAAGTTTGATGTCAATTTTCACCAACCAAAACAAGAAACAGTTTTTGATGAAATTAGCAGTCATTCAATATGTTAGAAAAGGAGAATTTTGTATAATTATCTGATTTAGATTTAGATTTATTGTTCAATAAGAGCGGCAAAACATTACAATTAATGATCGAAGGGCCCATTATCGTCATTATAAACAAGAGACAGAGGTAATTGGCCAAATTTAAACATTGATAAAAATAAAGTCAACATAAATATGAAATTTTATAATTGTGAGGTAATATTTATAAACAGCTCCGGTAATTCACGGAATTGCTCGTTAATTAATTCCACAAAATAAGGAATGTGAGATATTGCATTACGCTCAGTACCGGCCTTGATGGGAGTTAGAAGAATCTGTTTTCTAAGCCGATGGGTGACAGGAACATAAGGTGGCAGCCAGTCACGGAAAGATGAGTTAAGCAATGAAATTGCAAAAGTCAATGCCGCGTCCCGTCTGCGTTTACATAATTTTGTGAGGTCAAGAGATGAAAGATTATCAATGTATTGTCCAAAGCCTACATTTATAGTAAATAGGATGGAAAACCTTCAACCAGTCTTTGGAGTAGAGAATATTGGCATTTTTTAGTTGAATATTGCAAAAAACACGGCAATAATTTTTAGCTAAGATTGACAAACAAGACAGAGCCTAATATTAAATTGTTTTGGTCTTAAACTTAACAAAAATTTGGTGGATGAAATCTTAATTCAGGTACGTTAAGCTAAACAACATTAGTATTGTATAAAATCTTAAACAATTTAAATGATTAAAATTGATTGTGTTTACAAAAAAAAGTCCGTGGGTAAAAATCCAGCTCCAGTTTGGATTAAAAATCATTTACATATATTGACGTTTTGACTAAGTGCCACCGGCGGTAAATTATTTTGGCCAATCGTTTACTGAAATAAATCATTAACTTGGGTCATGCTATCGGATTCCACAGTTAATTATTTTCGTGTTTTATAGGTTGCATGATATTCCATCGTTTGTGTCCCCATCATCCATGACATAAAAGTCAGTAGATAAGGTTCCCACCACTACGCTACATAAATATGAAGCAAATTTGGGAAGAATCGATCTATCCCAGCCGAACCAGGAGAGGGAGAACGAATAACCAGGAACTGCGAAATGACCAAACAGAATTTTCCATTTCAAAAATTAATTACGACTTGTTTACTAAAAATAGCTATGTAGGTTTCAGGCAATAAATTGAAATCATGATATTAACTTTTAATACGCTATGTTCTATATTTCTGTGATTTTTTGAGAATTCCAATACAAATTATTTAGCAAGTCATAATTCAAAATAAATCAAAAAATATCTTTAAAAAGACCCATTTAACTCTCAAGAACTTCTAATTCTCTAATTAGGAATACCAGAATATTTTGATTGAAAATTTAGGCAATTCGAATATTGTATATTTACAGAGTTCCACATCTAACTATTTTCTAGTACATTAATATTTTCTATTAAAGACATAATATGCCTTATGATGTTTGCATTTAATATTGACAATTTTTAATTTCGACTGTGTAAAGCTTAAAAAGGTTTGAAAGGACTATATGTTAACCCATAATTTCTATTAAAGATGATATGTTTGGCATATTGAAAACTTTTCTATTCCTAAAGAACTCACAAGTTTATTTAACATATACATATCTATCCGTGCGATGAAAGAAGCCATTTTTCTTCGATTTTTTTATTTTGCTAAGGCATAGAACAAGGAAATAGGAAAACATACTAATATTTTTTAACCAGGGTGCGCAAAAAATCAATCTTTTATTAAACTTTCTATTTAGGAAAATAGTTATGCCAAATAACTTGTAGTCCGAAATATTTTCATGCTAAAGCTGTACCTGAAAAACGACAAAAAATAAATAATACACAAATTTGATGAAACCAAAATTGTAATCGAAGCAAAATCGTTACGAAACTATAAAATATATTGTGAAAGGCTTCTAGTGAGTAATAGAATTTCTAGGATTTTGGACTTTTAAATATTTTAGCGATAAACTCAGCACACATTTTATCACAAACTCTTGGAATTTCAAGTGTTAAAGGTATATATACGAGTGTATAAACGATTTTTTTTAAAGACAATTTAATTGAATTTAAGACAAGTTTTCTCTTGAAAACGAATCAAAATTTGGTCAATTGAGTTTTTAACTTTTCCGAACTTCTATTAAGGAAACGTCATTGCAAAATGACTTCAGTTCTTCAAAATAAAACTTTCCGTCTCTTCGATCAACTATTTAATTCAGTTCTTTACCCCCTTCCAATTTACTGGTCATCCATTAATGAATCACTACAATGGAAGAAAACCAGGTTACGTATATTATTTTCAAAATGTACATCCTTTGCAGCTCTTTTTCTGTCGCTCATGGCCATTAACAACATGGTTGGATATCTATCAAACAGAAAAACTCAACCTAATATGCCGTTCGTTAAATTTCTACTTCAAATAAACTGTGCTTTTGGAAATGCTCTTGCCGCAGCATTCTATTTAATATTCGTTCGAAATATTGACATCATTTCAGGAATCAATTGCTTATTACAACTAATGAAGTCCTGGAATACAGGTTAGTTAATATATGAAGTAATTCTGTTGAGAATAAAATTATCCATATAAATTCGTTTATTTGCAGAGTTCCGAATTGAAGAAACCACCGGTTTGATAGATTTATTTTTTCCTCAAGTTGTAATATCCTTGTTTCAAATGAGTGCTGTGATATTTTTTGCAAGCCTGTACTTCGATTTTGAGCCAATGTACTTTGTATTGGAAGACCTGATCACAACAGATTTGAAAGAACGATCAATGTATTTACATATTTTTCTTTACACAATTCGCATTATATCTTTGTCTGGTTGTTTCGAAACGGGAAGATTGCTTTGTGCTACGATACTAGGTGTTCTTTTACTTCTAGAAAAACTACGAAAGTGTCTCATCGTTTTACATACTATTGGTGAACGTATATCACTTAGCCGACACATAGTTTTATACAACCGACTTTTCATAACTTACAGAATTAGTGAAAACTATCTACTGGAAACTTTATCTTTCGGAATTTCAGTGGGTTTTTCTACGTTAATATGCATTTTGTATGTATGCATAAAATGTCGATTAATGATGCCTGTCTTTTTGTACGCTGTATTTGTGATTGCAGCAGCTGTTTGTGTGCCTTGTATGTTTATAATACTTTCATGCATTGCGAAAGTTTGTGAGCAGTGTTTGAGCTTGATAAGTAGGATAAATAGAAGTTCTAAGTTGTACTGGTGCAATGGAAAATCAATAAGTCAAAGAAAAGAGGGCCTGAATTTAAAAGCAACTGGAAGGGCCTTGCAAAAGCTACATATTGCATACAAACCGTTTTTAAAAATTGATAGAACTTTTGTGTTTATTACTTTTAATTTTTGGATGCTTAGACTAATAGATGTTGTAGTTACATTTTAGTTCTAGATATACGATAAGTAATTGACAAAACCAATAATTGTTTTTATATGTAACAATTTAAATGTGAAAATAGCAAAACTGTAAGAATTTAGGATATAGTAGTTTATTCAGATATAAACGAGCTGACATAAACCATCCTATTGAATGTTAGCAGGGGTAAAAATAGTGACGAATTTAGAGTAAAGCCATCTTATTTTGGTTAATGGTAGCGTTGCTTACTTGATACCAGCGAATCAATACGGCTCTGCGACAGAAATTATTAAAAATTGCGACAAACAATTTTGATACAATGCTTTATTTCTTCATGGTTTTCTAACGTATAAAATAATACATTTTGTATTCACGTAATAAGTTTAACATTGTTCAAATCAAAGTATGAATTAGTAATGTCTTCTGGTTATAAATATTTTAATAGATTCCTGTAAACTCTCTCAATAAATTATTTACACAAATACTTCACCCATTTTATTAGCAAATTTTTAAGAAATTTCCGCGTGACTTATGGAAAACTAGGCCTCGAAATTATTGATTATCGTATAAATGCTACGTTTAAAAAACTTAAACTACACTCGGGTCTTATTATAAATAATCGTCTTTTTAAATTATGTTTAGCATTAAGTTTAATTTATTTAAATTTCTTAGTTTCACAAAGGTTTTTAGGATTTGAAGTAAAATTCACATTTTGCTTAAATTCTATTAGATTTTTTTAGTTTCATTTGAGTTTAAAACGAGTTCTCTCTCAAGTAATGGGTCTCAACATAATTTACGTGCAAGCATTTTAAATGTAATTTCTGAAAATCTTCTGATGGACGATTCAGAATATTTTGGCAAAAATTTGACTTTTTCTACGTCATTGTGCACAAATCAGCACAAAAAACAAGACTCCTGACCATTTATAGATACAGCGCATGTGTACTATTAGTCAATCATCAAGAAGCTTCATTCTCATTTTAAAAATCAGAGATGTATTATTGTGTGATGTATTTTTCGGAAACTTGACCACATTACCTGTTTTGTCGTGTTTTGGAGGGTTATTGCACGTTTTTTAGGCAGTCAGCAAATAATATTTTTAGCTAATATGAAACGAAATAATATCGGAGTTTGAGAGCCAAAGTAAACTGATTTCCATATTAATGAGCTTCTTGGTAAATACTTGAAAATATTAATTTATTGCATTTGTTTTGAATTGGCTGCATACACAAGAACATTTAAATTGTGCACATTATTGTTGTTTTTAAACATTGTCATTTTGAAAATTTTATTCGTGATTTTTAAAAACATATAAATGCTCGATAATACAAAAGTTTCTAAATGGAGTGATATAATAATTTTGAATTTCGTGGGAATAAAGTATAACCCACACGTGGTACTCTATTATTCAGAAGCGTTATAAAACGTCTAAAAATATCCACATGATAAGAGGTAGTTTTACGATTATAAAATGTACGGGAAATAAGATCGTCATTTCAATAATTTATAAGGTAAGCTAAGGATCAAAATCAGGATTTTTGCTTCTAGGGTGAGAAATTTTGCCTTCAGGTCTGCCTAAATTAAAAAATATGATTAATAGATTTGAACCATTATATTTTGTGTGGACTCAAAAGAGTACGATAATTTATTCACAGAATAGCACAATATTATGCCGCCGTTAATTTTACAACTTGCAAGCCTCGAGGTCAACACATTGCAGAAAACATTATCTACACAACATAATATCCCCATGCTAATAAAATGTGGTCCAAAATATATCAAAAGTCTGTGTAAAACTGATCAGCAGATTGTAAAATATTAATACTGTCCAATCAAAAGGGACAAAAGGGATATGCATTTTACATTTGTATTTCCTCAAGGATCTAAAGCTCAATTTGAGTCCTGGGAAGCCGAATTGGGCCTCTGATCCTCCGCTGGACTCATTAATTTTTAAAATAATTTCCTTAAGTAATTAAGTAGTTTCCCGAATGTTACATCATCGTGAAAAGTACCTTACCGGTTATTCGACAACATTTGTTGCATGTAATTTATTGTATTGAATAGTTTTATTAAAATAAAGTCCCATGTAGCGTCTGAAGGTAGACTTGCATCCGTATTTTTTACAAATGTACCCAAAGGGTTATAAAACAATCACTTTAAGGTTATACAACGTTTAAAAATATTAAAATCTAAGAAGCAAAGGCTTTGCTAGAGCAACATAATTTGACGACACATTTGAGTATCTTTTGGGCAATTAATTATGGAAATAGAATCGGAGTGAAGCATTTCTTCACAATATAATTTCCAAAAAACTATTCGCTAATCTCAGAGAATAAATATATTCTATCGTTTATTTACATTGTTCCTAAAAATAACTGGGCATTTATACATCCTAAACTGCCAACATTTGTTGAAAGAGAAATTAGTTTCGCCACACTATAAAGATCTTTTTGGAATACAAATAAGGCTGAATTATTGAAGAACACACAAAGAGAAACAGTGAACTTGATACATCTTGAACATTTACTAGTCTTACTATAAAATTATAAAATCACGTTAATTTGATGACAAATTTATAATTTATACAACCCAGTACATGATACAGACCATGTGTCATGATGGGTATGACTCTTTGTAATTGAAAAATTGAATGCGTCTTTATAAGTTATGAATTTTCGACGAAATGATCTGATTTTATGACTTTTTGACAGTTCGATTTTTGTGTTGGTCCAAAGAAATGTGCACTGCTTTCACTAAAGTGGACTGATACTTCCCATTTTTCTGTGGCATGGTAAAAACTAAATTACTAATCTACCAATCATGACGCTACGTTATAGAAAATTTCAAAAAAATTACGTAATTTTATAATTTTTATATACAACTTTGAAAGATTCAGTGCACTGATTAACTCAAGCATCTACACAAGTTTACCAGGAAAACGAAACGGACAATTGGTTCAAAAATTCAATTGCTCTGAAAACTGCAGCTTACAATTGAATCTTAAATTACGGAAAATTACTCAATCGGCTATTAATTTTAAGATTTAGCACCTGAGTACTCTGCTACATAGATAATATTACTTTTTTCGAAACTTACTTAGATACCGATTGTTTCGAGCTTATCAAAAACATGAAAATGAATTTTTCTGCTGTGTGTCACCTCGTTATCACTATCTTCATAGAGCTGACTAGAAGTCAGAACATTCCACAGAATACTATTGAGTATACTCTTACCACGAAACTGTTGAGTTCAATGTCCTTGTCAGATCCAATCACCAACAAATATTTAAAACGTCTAAGGTATTGGGATATACCAGTAGTCACAAAATATCTCAAAAATATTAAGACAGCGCCAAATCTACACATTACTCATAAAACTGTGGACAATTTGTATTCAACTCTTACAAATTTTATGAATGACCAATGTCTTATAGTAATCAACAATTTTGAAGGTATTGACATTCTTCCAGAGATTCAATTTCCTGTTATTCTGAGAAAATTTGAATTAGGTTTTGGATCAGTGAACTATTTTGACCCAGATTACCAGGAAAAAAGGTCTTATTCGGATGTAATGTGGATTCCAAAGGAAAGAGTTTCTAAACTAAATGGCAACTTTTCCACTGATCTTCCCAACTGGAGGAAGTGTTCGATTTTGAAATACTTTTATTCAATTTGGCCACCAGGTAAACAAACTCACCTCTGTATTGGGCCAAATACTGTTGACCTTGTTTTGTCATCAAGGCCATGGCAATGTGAAATCCAAGTAGAATTATTTATGCCGGACGAGTTACTTCGTTTGGTGAAATACACACAAATTTTTGATACCCTCAGAAATTTTATTTCTTGGAATTTGCCCGGTTTACGTCCTGCAGTTCACATACTGGTTGACACAAAAGTAGGCTTAGATGATTACGATAGGACTTCATTAGCTGCTTGGACCGTAAAAAGAAGCGAAAGGTTTAGTCAAAGTATTTCAGATTCTATTCTTAATCACATTCAAGTCACAGGATATGTTCTTTGCAACACGACATTTAAAAAATTAAGTAGAAATTTCAATTGTAATATTGTCAAATTTGACGTCATTCTTCTTTGCCCAGAGTGCAAACATTTTATAAGTTCAAGTCCAGTGAAAACAACTAATCTATCATTCGAACGAATTGCTTCTTTGGACAAAAGCCAGAAATTCATTACTTTTCCAGGAGCAATTACTTCTGCAGAAAAATTAAAGCTAGGAGGTCCCATTGCCCGTTATAGCCGTCTAAACCCAAACGGAATTTACATGCCAATACACAAGATGCGGCAACTATATCCACAACTATCAGACAAACTGCAAATGCTTGGGTTTGTCTATGCTCCCATATTTCAGGAACTAATGGGTAACATTACCCCAACTAGAACTAAGGAATTAAAAAACCCCAACTACGAATATTTCACAGTGTATTTAAAAAGAAATAGCCATATCACAGACGATGACTATAAAAGATACAATCACGTTTTTCAATTAAACAATATATTTGGGCAACTTCATTTTGTGAGTTGTGGCTCACGAGGAATTGAGCCCTTTCCATTTATTCCGTTTATATCCGTGTTCAGCTGGAAGGTTTGGGTTCTTTTATTGATATCTATGTTTCTACTCTCTTTTACAATTACCAAGTTGTATAGTGATAGAAACAGTTTGCCATCACTATTAGTTTCGTATCTAAGCCTGTATAAAGTTTTGATAGAACAAGGAAACCCATTCCCAGATAGTTTTGACAAAAATAAGCAAATAAGGTTTGTAATGATTGGTACGCTATTTGCGGGCGTTGTAATAAGCAATGCGTTTAAAAGTGAGAATGTGTACAAAATTATGTTGCCTAGGGGCCGAATTTCGTATTACAGTATTGATGACCTTATTGAGGATAATATAACTTTGTACAAACGAATTCAAAAGTATGAGTATATGCAGCATATCGGCTATTTATGCAACAAAATAAGTAAAGGCAAGGATTACTTTCATATGTGTAAAGGTTCAAGTTTCGAAGTTAACAGTTGGAGTGAACTTAATGATATATCTAGTTATCAATTAATTAACTCATCAAGCGATTTAACCAAAATTAGAAATCTTTCACGAATGCACCCAAAGGCAATAAAGGCAATGATAGAACCTTTAGATTTTTTAAATGATTTTGTAAAAGTTGGTCTAATTGATAAATCTAGTGCGGCAGTATTTGACCAAGGTAGTGCTTTAAGTGAACGTTTTAAAATAATGCAAGAAAATTTGATCACAAATAGTTTATATAATTGCACTAAGATAGCGTGGCTTTTGCCAAATTACTTGGCACAAATCAGACATAAATCTTTATTAAACTCTGGAAAGCATTCTGACGTTAGCAGAGATGCGTACTCATTGTCGAAAATTACATTTTATTATGAAAGGTCATATGTTTCATCATCAATACTTCAAAAATTTTCGTTAATTTCTACAACTGGAATTTTAGAGTGGTGGCCAAAACTAATTAATAGATCTGACTTTGTTCATGCAAGCGAAAATATTGTACCAACGAAACCCAATATGTCAGGAAACATATTTGTTATATTTTTTCTTTTTGGAAGCGGTTTGTCAGGTGCAATTTTTTGCATTATTTTTGAAGTTTGCTTAGAATGTTTCAACTCTAAACAATATATTACAAGTATAAATGGTTTCAAAAAGTTTTATTTTAACGTAAGAAATAAATTAATAAATAATGCTAGTTTTGACAATGTAAAATCAGTACATGTACTTCCTGAAAAATGTTAGGAATATTATTAAACAAAAGAAAACATGAATCTGCTAAAAATGATTTATAACAAACAGCGGCGCCCTTGTAAAAAAATTAGTTTGAATTTAAAAGCAACTGTTAGGGCTTTGCAAAAGCTACATATAGCATACAAACCGTTTTTAAAAATTGAAAGAACTTTTGTGTTTATTACTTTTATTTTTTGGATGCTTAGACTAATAGACGTTATAGTCACATTTTAGTTTCTAGATATACTATACGTAAATCAAAAAACCAACAACTTGTTGAAAAATGTATAAAATTGACCATGAAAACAAGAAAATAATGTAAGAATTTAGAATTTGTTCACACATGAGTAGTTTGTTCACACTTTAAGAAAAAAAACTTGACAGAAAACATCCTACTGAATGGTAGCACTGGTAAAAATAGGGACGAATTTAGAGCAAATGCATATTAGTTTGGTTTAATGTATCGTTGATACCAACGAGCATCCCAATTCGTTATGAATAAATAAAATGCTCTCTAAAACGAAAACCAGAATATTATTTGCTAACGTATTTAAATCGGATAAGTCTTCAACAATACTCCTCTGCAACAAATATCCAAAGAAATACCACAAAAATTTCGCCTAAAATATTTTATAGGGAGCGTAGCACATAAAACAATACATTTGGTTTTCACGTTATAAGTTTAATATTGTCTCTATCGAAGTATGTATGAGTAATGCTATTCGATTATATTAAAATATCTTAGAGTTTTCTGTAAAAACTCGCTGAATAAATTATTGAAACTAATACCTTTCTCATTCAATTCGCATGTTTTCAAGTAATATTGACGTCACCAATCAAAAAATAAGCTACAAAATTATTGATTTTTAAATGCTACGTTTAATAAAAAGCTGAATGCATGTGGACATAAAAAATATATCATAGAATTTTGATTTGAAAAAATTGTACTTCAAAAATCCCAGCGATCGAAAAAAAGGAAAAAAAGAACAGAAATCAATCTAAACGAAAACAGAACTATTTATAATCTACAAGGCTTACGTTTCTATTACAACCCAAAAAATTTCCTATAAGTAATAAGTGCTCTAACTGTACATCTTGTTACACTTTTTAAAAATAGCAACACCGATTTTAGACGAACTAGATATCGTCTACCATCCCCAATGCTCAATGGTCTGCAAGACCGTTTAAACTTTTTAACATACAACCAATCTTTTTTGGTCAAGAAAAATTCCCGTTTCCATGATTGAATAGTTTGTTTACTCCATTTGTGCTGAAGACCAGCCAAATAAAGAATAGCAGGAAATGCTACACAAGCTGCTACCCCAAACGTAGAGCAGCCAAGTTGGACGAACGGTTAGCTGCCCCGATAGCTCTCTGTTCTCTGACAGTTATAACAGGTTCGATTCC
>JAQFXM010006627.1:0-12950 GCA_034693345.1 Entomobrya multifasciata | reverse complement strand
TAAATTTTAACGTGTGTTTTTTTTGCTACGAGCCATTCTGTTTCATTAAAGCTAATCTACTTTACATGGGCTTTCGAATGGTATATGGGTTGTAGTACCATTGTGTCGCTCCAAAAAAGTTTTCAAAGGAACACAATATTTAAGCAAGAAAATGTAAAAAAATATTGCAAATCGTCAAAGAATTAAAAAAATCAACAGATGGTTCATGGAATATTGTGGAAATGTTAAATTTAACAATTTCCAAACGTATTGGGGCCTTAAACTTGCGCAATAATTTTTTTTGAAAAAATTGAAAAAAAAAATTCCCCATTTTTGCATTACTCAAACAGCTTTCATTTTTTTGTGTTTGGAGATTTTTCAAAAATTCTTGAAGCATTCAGTAGTCATATAAATATAAGTAGCGCAAAATGGTCCGGCTGGGATTTTTATTACTATTCGTATGTTTGGAAAAAACTTGGTTTATGTGGAAATTACAACTTTTTTGATTTGAGGTACCAATTTGTATAGTGGTCTGCTGTGTGCACAGGTATGACTGATATACCACATGTTGCACGTTGCTTAAAGGCAGCAACCCTAAGCTTTAAATTGGTATGTGGTTGTTGCTATAAAGTTAAATACAATAAAAGATATACAAGGTTTAACATGGGGTGTCCCGAAATTTTGAAGGTGCAATTTTGAAAAATCGGCCATAACTTTTGTATCATTAAATATTTTTCAGTCCAGTCTTTTTCAATTAATTGCTACTACAATAGTGCACAATGGACGCTATATGAGAAAGTTTGATATTGACCTAGGAAAAATTTGGTTTTTGACCACCCGAGAAATTGACCCCTGCAACGTCCGTATATAAATCAGGAGAAAACTTATGGTGCGCATTATATAGTACGGAATAACCTTAATACTTAAGCAAAGTAAGGAAATATTTCTGGTGATTCCAAAAAAAATCCGAAATTTTGAAAAATATTTGGACTGTTGCCACCTTTTTGCCCCCTGTGCCTACTCCATGCTTCCAGGTTGGCCCAAAATTGGTCATAATAACTTTCAAAGGCCTATTAACAATGGACGCTATAAATAACTGAAATCGGTGAGATCGAAATTTTTGATGGCTGGTCGTCATAAAAGTTACTCCTAATGCAATTTGTCTATTAAAGAGTGTAGTTTACAGATTAAATTTTTATTAAAAGAATGATTTATTTATTTATTTACGTAGATATTAGATAACCTTCAAACCTTACTTATCAAGTAAACGCAAATCAAAATTAGCCGAGGTCATGTTTTGAACTACGAATTTGTTGGGGGCATTAAGAGAATCTGCCTGGTCACTTTAGATTTTGTTCATATCGACGTCAATAAACAAAAAAGGCTTTCGGTGGGCGATTTATAATAAATTAGATTTAAAAAATGAATCATACTTGCGAAGAATTTGTAGAAATTAATTACTAATTACATATTTATAACGTTAACTGTTTATTCAGTGCTCTCTGAATTCGATATGTATAAATATTTTTGGAAAGATAAAAATCTTGATTTGGCACCAATTTGACATTTTTTATACTTTACGACGACAGTGTAAACAAAGCCAGGAGTGACCACGCAGATTCTCTGAATGCCCCTACAAATTCATAGTCTTAAACTTGATCAGCATTTTTGTTGACTTATTCATTAATCATTGGATTCAAAAACAATCAATAAATTAATTAATGCTTTTAAAATTTGAATCTAATCATGATCATCTCACCTTTTGCGTCTCAGGTCCTAAATCTTTCTCACATCTTTATTTATTTAGTCAAGCGACAAATCAGTTCCAGTTTTGCAATTTATTGGACCTCAGCATGTATTCCATTTACAATAGCTTAAATTTCTGAATACATTAGTTTTTGAAAACAGGAATGACATATAATACAAAATTACAAAGTTCAGTTGACACAAAAAAAACTTCACACATGAAAACACTTTTCGAAAAACTAAACTGAACTCGGAAGGTGCTATATCGTGAGACACAGTGTTAATGATGATACAGATGAAACGAGAAACACGGAGGAATAGAAACTGATGATGGGAATGGAAAGCTGAAATATCCTAAAATCTATAAAGGGGGGAAGAAAACATTTACATGCACCAATGCTGTGTGATATGTACTGTAACTTTAGTCATGTATCCTATCATTTCGAAGTTGTTACAAAAAGACGCACCCAAAGCATGTACACAAAAATATTATGCAAGATGACTTCATAACAAACGAGCCACGAGCAAAAATCTCTTCCCTAAAGTTGGTAATGACAATACCACGCATGTTTAACGCATTATTAATTGGAAGCCGAAAATAAGCGTTTATAAAAAATATGTATGCACTGGGATAATCGTGTCCGTCTGTCTTTTAACACAATACATTTGTAGCCAAAAAGAGCAAATTTTTGTATGGGTTTTGCTATTTTTACAGTACATCGTTTAAAAAAAGTCCAATGTTATCGATGAAACTAACAATGTACTTGGATCTTGGGTACAAGAGGTCGGTTGGTTTGGTTGGTATGCTGGTTTTATTATATGAATTGGGTAATCCTTTATGATGTTGTTCTTTTTGCCTTTTGCCCTACTCTCAATTCTTTTAGTTTGTAGAAAATTTAACGTGCCTACAGATTTGTGTTTTTACTCTTTCAATCTGCGTCGCCCACACACACTAAACACATATTTGACAACCAAACCAACTTTGGAGAGCAGAATGAATGCAGTCGAATATGAAATTTATGAAATAAGCTTAAGCTGAACACGGAGAAGGACGGGAAGATGAGAATACTGCACAATTGAATGCACCATGAACAGCCATAAGGTGTTTTTGGATAGATCATCTTACCTGGTTTGTCATCATAAAAAAACTGAACAATGCACTTTGATACTATGCTTTCATTCATATTATATGAATATGGGTCTTTTTATGTTAATGTATAAAAAGTGAGTATTAAAAATGTACACAATGGAGGAAATCGAAAGTGAATGGCTGCACCTTGAATAGAACATATTATCTTTCATTTGTAATGGGCACGATGGTAAGAAAGGTTGAAGGTAAGAAATGTATTTTATTAGACACGAATTTCATTATAGATATAGGTAGGTCTACGCTATGATTAAAAATCTCTACAATCTTCTGTCGCTATGCTCAACTAATAATAAATGAATCCTCGAATGGACTAAGTACTGTCGACAGAAGTTTCAGAAAATGCTTCCCAGAATTCAGAATGGTTCAGATTTAATTTATCGCAAACTGAAATAGACTAAAATATATATCGCTGAAAAAAGAAAATTTGTATACAATCTAGTTGCTACAATATGTATGCATCAACTTACATGCTGAATTTTACATAGCGTTTTAGAAATTATGTTTTCGCCATTTTTTAACTTATCCATCATGTACATACAAGTTCTCATACACTTTTGTGGTATCCTTACGATTACAGCAGCAGTCCACAGGTGAAATGGGACAATCAGATGCAATGCAAGCCATTCATAATCAGCATACCGGCACAGTGCAAATGTGATATGTCACATCACGTACTTTGCTTATTCTTACTTTATAACATGGTCATGGATGTGATTTGGAATAAATTAAGCAGAATTCGAATCAATTATCGGTGATGTACTGATGTACAAATGAAAAATGTTGTCTCAGGCCAGGAAGCTCATTCCGTAGAAGCTAAACTGATTCTCCACAAAGAGAACTATAAAAATATGCCCGAGGGCCGTAATCTCGTTACTGCTATGAAACTAGTCAACGAAAACTTTAGAAATCAGTGAATCACATACGACGCGTTTGGGCAAGGTTAAAAGTTTGTCAAAAATGTTTTTAGGTTATGATTTTTTTACTTGTCTCCAGATACAATAATAAGTTCAGAGAAATTGGATGATGGGATGGGAAGCAATTTTTTGGAAACATCAACTTTGTTTCCAAATAATTGTACTAGTATATATGACACATCCGATCTATGCAATGCAACGTCATCATTTATTTTGTATTTCTGTTCAAGAAACGTATTCATTTTGTAAGACAATTTTATTTCTTAAGTCATGCCATAGTCATAAAACGACGATAAAACACGAAGTAATTACATATTTTCATGTTTCGCATAGATAAATCAATAAATTACTTAAATTACAAAAATAAAAGCTATTTGTGTGGTGAAGTACAAAATTGCGAGGATATCCGATCAAAAAGTCTGCATCAATTTTGCATGTTAAAGATACTATTAGCGTCTGTATATAAAACAGCTTGTAAGGGTGGTCCACCGGTACTGCTTATAGGCTGATGACTTTGAATATGATGATGATGGTGATGATGACTATGATGGCTATTGTGATGATGGCTGTTCTGAATAGGATTGCCATTAGAACTAGCAAGTTTGGGAATGGGATGATGATTTGAAGAGTGACTATGATGCATTTGAGAATGGGCACTAGAAGATGACTGTTTGTTTGTCAAATTGATTTCTCCGTGAAACGAATCGGACCTTGAACTTAAATCAATCAATTCTCGAAGAAAAGAAGATGCAGACTGGTCCTGGCCAAAAGAGGATCGTAAAGACAGATCCACGAGATTACCCTCCGAACACAGTTCATGAGATTGGTCGTCACTTCGAGCAATGAGATCTGGAATTTAAAAAATACATATAAACGTAAACTTTTATGAACATTAAATTTTTTTTATGCTGTCATTTTATATACTTCGTTTGATCGTACCAATAGGCTGTCGAAATGCCCCAGTGAAATCATTTAATGATAACTCCCTTTCCACCAGTTCCACTGTTTTGTGATAAGGAACACTCAGAATACTCCCCGACGTGCCACCAGCTCCACTGCTTATGCTGTTATAATGATTTTGACTTCCGCTGCTACTAGTAGTATTGCTACTATTTCCATTTGGATTAATAGATATCGTGCTAACATTCATACTGGAGTTTCCTCCAACAGTTACATTTACTACACGGGAACTGAGATCCATTAACGGTTGAGTATGTCCAAAATCCTGTCTCACACACAACTCCAAAGGATCCCGTTGAAATACCTTGGTTAGCTCCATTGGCATTTCTTGGAAATTATTGGAATCTTTGTAACTCAGTTCCATAGGCTCATTCTGCTGAGCCGGTTGTCCGTACGTTGGAACATTTGCGCTAGAGGAAGATGAAGGTACAGAAATGCCATGGTGGTTTGAAGAATTGCCAGACGAATGGGGCACGGAACCCGACCCAGGAGGACCATGATGGTGAATACTTCCTTGATGGGAATTCGAAACGTTTCCACTGTTGGATGTAAGAACACTTATTCCCTGATGTGCATGTACAACAGATGAATGTGAAGTTGCATGATGCGCAGCAGCAATAGAAGTGGGCATCACATTCCCACTACTTTGCTGAAGTTGGGAGTGGTTATTGGGATTGTGTGTCAGAGACTCTGAGGACCCAACAGGTCCAGCGCAATCCAGTAGCTCAAGGCTACTTATAGTTGATAAGTTGGTAGAAGTACTTATACTGTGGTAACTTTTTGAATTTGGAAGCACTACCGGTTGCCATACAGTTTGGATGTGGTTTTGAGACTGGAATTGTGGAACTGGAACGTGATGCGGAAGCGTTCCAGTAATTGAATTATGGTTATTATGAGCTGAGTGTGCGTTATTGTGCGCGTGGACATTTACAGGATGATGTACATTGGGATTATGGTGATGACTGTGATTCTGCAGGGAACTTGGATGCACAGACTGGGCATGGGCAACACTTAAATTTTCATTTCCTGCATTGTTTGAAGAGGCATGCAGGGTTATTGTTGCATTTTGAGAATGAAGGTTATTACTATTGCTGGATACGAGCTGTACAGTATTACATGGGGTTTGCGAACTAAATGCATGTGAGGATGAGGCAGGCGTTTGACTTGACATATTACTCATAGACGGTCCACTGTATATTGTTGGAAGGGGCCTTAAAACGGTTTGGGCCTGTGAGTTAGCATTATCTGTTGACTGACTATGATAAGTTAGGTGCACCACTGTAGCATTCGGTTCATTAGACGGTGGCTCAGTAGCCTGAGATTGAGACATTTCATGTGACTTATCCGATCTTGAGACAGTAGCAATGACAGACTCTTTTTCTGGCAGTGAAGGGTTTTTGGAACCTGTAGCACACGGTTGCTGTTGCTGGATTTTCTTTGGTGTAGTAGCTTCACTTTGTTTTAAAGGTAACACGTTGTTATTGTTCTCTACCATTTTCGGTTGAGGAATCATACTACCCTTTGGTCCAATCATGGTGTGATGATGCTTTTTGAAGTGTTTTGAATAATTACTAAAACCAGAAAATACTTTTGTACAATTCTCAACGGGACATCCGAATGGTCGTTTTCCGGTGTGAGAATTTATATGCTCCATAAGTTTTGCTTTAGTGTAAAATGCTTTTGGACATTCCGCGCATGGGAACTTTTTACTTCCCCTGTGAAGTTTCATATGCGTTTTGAAACTTATCATGTTTTTAAAAGTTTTCTCACATTGTGGACATCGTACATCTGTAAGTGGTTTTTCATGAGTTTTCTTATGCCAGCTTAGTTGGCGAAGCGTTTTAAATTTTTTACCACATTCAGGGCATTCAAATTCCTTGTCAATGTTGGTATGATGGACTTTTATGTGATGCTCCAGCGAAGACTGCAATCATAAAATATGTATAAGTAATCAGTCAACTAATTAAACATGAGTGGTGTGAGCCAAGAAAATAGAGAAGTGATTTGAGCGTTACCTTTTGCGTATAAGGCACTCCGCAATGCTCACAAGTATATCTGCGACCTTTGTGTGTACCCATGTGCAAATCATAGCCATTTTTGCTCCGCAAAATCTTGTCGCAATGGTCACATTTCCAATACCCTTCCTGTGCTTCCGCAGTGCTTACACTTGGATTTGGAGCATTACTACTTCGCCCAACATCCTCTTTAGAATTGGCCGTGTGTGGTTTCCTTGAGTCCGGGATAAGAGGATCTGTGTTCACAACTGCGACTGTGTTGACTACGTTCGAGGTCTTATTTTTCTCGGGGGTTTTTACTGGAGAAGCACCAGATGTGACGACTGTCTGGATAGTACTGATATCATTACTTTCATAAGGCATCGTTGATTTTTCACCAGTGTATATGGACAATGCGTTGTCAGGCTTGGTAACTGTCGAGGGCGCAAGTATAGAAGATGATGAAGTAGCACCAACATTGTCATCGACATTTTCGCTTCTTGTACTCATCAGCACTGATGACGACGAACAACCAAGCTGTACCCTTTTTGGATGAGAAACCGGCATCATGAAAGATTTACTACTACCAGCAGCAGCGGGAGCGGGGCTGTGCTTGGAAGAAATATGAACATTTAAGTGATCTTTCGTAGAAAAACCTTTATCACAATCAGGGCACTTGAACACTTCTACCTTTCTATGTTTCTGTAAATGATGATAAATGGAGTCGTAATTATAACTAATTCTTATGCACATTGAACATCTAAATAACGGATCCCTTTGGGAGTTTAATGAAGTATGGCTCATGCTATGATGGGATAGCAATGCATCCTTATCGTTGGAATGATAAGCACAGTATCCGCATATTATATCAGCTTCACTTTGACTGTTACCAGAAGAAGTACCACTGCTGTCACCGGTGAAAACTGGTGACTTACTTGAGTGTCTGTTATTGGGGGCGTCATCGTAATCATGAGATGGCTGTGATGTGACTGGTTTATTATCACGAACGGGAAGTTTATTTGATGTGACTGGTGCTGTTGGAGGGGAATGGCCTTGCGGGGAAACTTGTACCAGTTCATCGTTATTTGCCCCAGTATCGTTCTGGGGTAAATATTCAGGTGGTGAATTTGGAGCTGTGTTCTCCTCTTCTTCCGAGGATGCGGCGGACACCACTGAGCTTGGAGGTTCATCGCACTCGATAGCAGGTTCCGCTAAGTCTGGCTCTGCATTCGACGAACTTATTGAAGGCGTTGGAAAAAGGTGAGTTGAAGAGGTTGAATGTGTGGGTAAATTGGAGTGAAACAACTTTGGGCGTTTAGGGCTTCTTGCACTTGGGAATGAGGATTGTTTATTTCTGAGCTGAAGAAGATTTTGACATTGTTCCTGAGATTTTTCAATTGATTTGGCAATGGAACTGAGTTTATCCTGTGCGTCAACAACGGAATCTTTAAACTGCGTGTATGCTTCTAGGCTGTTGCAACAACTAGTACAAATTTTCTTCGGTAGGGTATCCTCTTCAAGGACCTGCGTTGGAAATTTTTTGTACACATTAAGTCAAATATATAACTTTTAGCTTGTTCCTCACAAAAAGTTGACAGTTTATAGAATGAATTGTTAATACTTACCAGGATTGCTACTGTCTTCCGAATTTTTTCAGGAATGTGGAGCCTCCTGCCTTCCTCCCCAAATATGTACACACCTTGCTTAACCTCCAGAGCGCACATGCGACAATATTTCCACACAAAGTTGGATGCCGAACTCCCCCCAGCTCCAGTCTCGGACACTGACATGTGGTTTGTTGAAAGCATATTAACGTGCTTGGGAGAAATGGACCAAAGAATGTGTCTATAAAAATTGGAATGAGCCAGCGCCAGAGGTTATGAATTCCCGAACATGCCTTGAAAATCGCTCGTTTTCAAATAGATACATTATACGTGTAAGACTTACGTTGAGGAGTTACTGCTGACTAACTAAAACTAAACTATCATGTTCATTTTCTTGTTCGAAAAGCATTTTACAGCACCAACTCCAATTTTCCATGAAATTTTTTTCAGCCATTGTGATGCCAGAGCAAAGAACTTTGTCACAATTTTTAATTGTGCGACATCACACCAAAATTGGTACTTTGTTTAATTCATGAATTAAATCACACACTAAATGCGAAGTTGCACCCAATCCTTTTAACAGTAACATCAACAGGACAAACTTAAATTCATTCATTGGTAAACCCTTCAGAACTATTTTGTTCAAAAGGTGTAAAATGTAAATTACTCAGCTGGTTCTTTACATAATTAGCTAGCTACTTCCTTCTATCACCGAGAATAGAATTGAATAGAGCTTTGAACAAGAAATTCAACATTCCAATGCAAGTTGAAATGTTGAAAACCTTACAAATGACAAAAAATGTAGGTAATCTGTGTTTGTGTGTTTTGCAACCAGAACCAGAACCCAGATGAGTGCCGTGACCATGTATGAGATGAGGTTTGAGGATGAGAGTAGGCTATTGAATAACACTTTGCAGTGCGAGTGCAGTATACGTCCATAGTCCATGTCCGTAAGAAGTACTTCATACTTCATCATACACTTCACTTCAATTCATAATCCCAGTCCCAGTCCCACAGATACACTTGCACGCAAATCTTTGGAATCTGAGTGAGATCGCTGGCATTCGCTGAAGACGCTGATTCGCCCATTTCATATCCTTTCGCACGACTTTAAACGAACAAAGTAATTACCAAATGCATGCAACAAGATGAACAAGAATTCTTTTCATTTTTAACAGTTTATCAGTTAAACAAAATTCAAAGTTGCTTTTTAATTCCGACGTCTAGCAAACTTATTGAGCATACAAAATTATTACAAGTTAAAAAATGCAATGTTATAAAAATATTTGAACAATTAACATAGTACTTTCATTTTCATACACAAATATACATCAACAGTACTAGTACTGGAATTGTTCAAGAATACACACATATTTACGAATTTCTGAAAAATATTGCCCTGTACATTAACATCTAATCTGCCTTAATAACATGCGAATCAGATCATTTATTCCTCCAAATCTGATTAGCTTTTGTTGGTGCTGAAACTTCCAGCGTTACCTTACCGCTTCGAGGTTTCGACCAAGTAGGTGCTTTTCCGTTGCCTGCCTTGGTTCCAGTTGTTGGTCCCTTTTCCGTCATCTTTTTCTGGCCACCCGAAGGATTCCTGTTTTCATCATCATTGTAGTCCCCTGTATTATTAACTTCAGAAGCTCTTTCTGAAATAGCATCCAACCGAGAACGACCTAAACTGTAGTTATTGTTGCTGGCAGATATACGTTCAAGCCTGGAAGAAAGATCATTATCTAAAGGAGTGGAAGTGCTCTGATACACATTTAACCAGGAAGGTGATGCATTTGGAAGCGTGTTCTGCAAATTTGAAGAAAATAGTCCACCCCTCACAGATCCCTGAACTGCGACATTAGAGCTGTTAGCTTGCCCAATAGAGTCCTGAATAGTTGATCGACCCAAGTGTGCAGTACCCATGCCAGGACCATTTGCACCAGTATTCAGATTTTGACGAAACTGTTGCAATTTTCCCAGCCCTTGAAACTCGTTAAGCTGCTTGTTTAACCAAGTTATCATGTTTTCATTCGACTTTATCGTGTTCTCCTGTTGTTCGATTTTTTCTTCTAGAGCTTCCATTTGTTCCTTTAGCTGGTCTGCGTTTTCTTTCAAAGATTTACTTTCTGCGACTGATCTTGAGTTGGCTTCTTCAAGTTGTTGCATTTGCTTATCTTTGTCTATGATACGCCTTTCTTGTTCCTGGGTAATTTGAGACTGTAGAAGAATCACATAAAATGAGTATTTAGCAAACAACTCTTTGTACAAAAAAACTTAGAAATGTTTTATTTTTAAGATGATAATCAAGAAGTACATACCTGTAATTTATTCTTGGTATGAAGAGTCCTAATATCATCCTGAAGTTTTCTGATAATTTCATTCGCCTTAATAAGCTCAGCGGAGCCATTTTTATGGGATGTTTTCAATCTCTCATTTTCTTTCACCATGTTAGTAGCATGATCTTCCAAAAACTTTTTCTGTTCCAAAAGCTGAGCTATATAATCCTGTTGTCTCTGTAGTGTATTTTGCTTTTCCTTCAAATCTCCTTCCAAGACTCCCAGTTTATTCTGCAGGGTATTTGCAAGTTTCTGCTTTTCATGGTAATCGCCATCTAGTCTTTCATTTTGCTTTCTCGCCAAGGTCAACTCTTGCTGAAGTAATTTCAAGTCTCCATCCATATTCTTGATTTTGGTGTGTGCACTTTGTATTGTGGTTTCATTTTTGAATTTTGTTTGAATGAGATCCCGATTTTCGGCTTCCAGAGAGGCTATTCTGTTTTCCAAGCCGGTCACTGCCTATAAAAATGTAATCAAAATTGAAAAGAAAATTAGTAATACAGCAATACAAGGCAAACATTTCGAACTATTTCATTACTCCAACATTCTTAATTACCGTACCTGCGAATGACGACGATCAATGTCCTGCCGTTCAGTTTCAAATTTCGTCGCCAAATCTGACTGCATTTGTAACAATTTTTCTTTTTCTGAAGTCATATCCTGGAAATGTTTATTGGACAAGGAACTGGCTTGAGAATGCATTTCCTCTCTCATTTGTCTAACTTCCTCCTCCTTCTGACCCACCAACTTTTTCAAGTGCTGTATCTCCCTTTCAGATGCAGATGACATGTGACTAAATTTCTCCTCCAGTAATGCTTTCTCTTTTTTGATATGAGTTGTTACATCTGCAAGATACTTTTTAATTTCCGCATCAGTTCCTGGATTGATTTGTAATGACAAGTGGCACAGATATTTGAAGGGGTTTGACTCCACGATATCCAGCACAACTGAAAAAATCAAATTATGAATTATGATTATGAATTATGATTATGAATTTATTATTAAAAACTCTTACTCTTCTGAATTCAAATTCAATTAAAAAATTGGGATATTAAAACAAAATGTTCCTCCACTTACCAGAATTCATTCCAATTTTCATCACCATTACAAACTTAGGACAACTACTACTCAAGTTACGACTATCCTCAAGATCATTAGAAGAGTTGGGGTCGCATCTTTCCAACAAAGTAATCAACTGATTAGGAAACCCATAAAAGTCCACCAAAAGACCTTGCTGACTCTTAATCATAGGATAATCTGTCTCTGTTATCCGCAAATGATAGAAAAATGTAGGATTCTCATCATTAGTTATGCGTAAAGCAATTTCTTTATGTGGGTTCAACGCTCCAACAGCAGGGGAAGGATATGTAACAGTCACTCGAACAACTTCCTTTTGTTCCGAAGTACTCCTGGAAGATGGTGAATGACTTTCATTGTTATGGCTCTCAAAAGGATCCCTGAAAAAGTCTGAAGCCGAATTCCCTTGATCACGTGAGAAAGCTCGGTCACGGTCACCTCCACCATGTCCAGATGAACTGGGATTCTGCGGGAAAATACTTCCTCCCGTTCCCCCACATTCTTTCCGGATAGACAACGGAAGAAGTCTAGTAAATTTGGTGACCCCTGAGTGCTCCATCGTTAATTAGAATTATGCCAAAACACATGAGCAGAGGAGAACAATTAACTATCTCACTTCAAGTACTGTTAAGGGCGTCACTTGTCACACCACAAATATCCAGCTACCTCGTCAGCTGATTTACATTCATTTTCATTACAATTATACCTAACCTGAAATTCACTATGAACAAGTTCCAAGCCATATATACTTTTCAGGAGTTCATTTTTTAATTACCCAATTTTATCTGTCCTGCCTCTAATAATGTAGAGCATTGAAATTAAAACCAATTAACGTTGGCATTTGAGTAGCCGATGTCAGGTGTGAAGTTATTTCAAATCAATTTTTTACTTCGATTGGAACAGGTGCTCCCAAAATATATTCCAAACTTGCTTTTTGACACTGACATCAAGACATCAACAAAAAGAATTGCAAAAGTTTTCATGAGAAATTGCTCCGACAAACCAACAAAACCCTCTTCTGTTTGCTTCCCGGTTCAACGAGGGAAAATATAGACAACTTGATGACAAGTGATGCCAGGATGCTACCTACTTGGTGCATATGCCTGGATTTTGGATGCTAGCCAATGAGTACCAACTTCGCTGGAGTAAGCGACCAACAAAGACTAGTCGAGTTTGATCGAGCACTC
>JAQFXM010006626.1:0-12954 GCA_034693345.1 Entomobrya multifasciata | reverse complement strand
TTATCATGATTCCATCCCATATAATATCCGTGCCTACAAATACGCACACGCTCAGCTCTCATCTCACAAGTAGGTACAATGTCTCTGGTTACTACAATAACATCTCGGTATACAACTTTTTTCAAGTAGAAAGTCGCTAGGAGAATATAATTTCATGAGGATGAGGATTTTTTCTAGGATAAACCAAAAATCCCTCTAGTGTACGCACACAAGATTTTCCCTTATGGACATGATAAGACTTTTGATATGATACCCTCTGCAAATGTACCAAAAAATATGTTTGGTGTCTAAGGGCAATAATCATAAGAGCAATAATACTAGTGATGCGTTGAGATAAGCGAAATGATAACTTTTATTTGATTTTCAAGTCGTCTCGTCATGTCATAATGACAATTTCAAGGTGATCGTGTGTGAGGGAGGTTGCGTTTTTTCCATTACACATTATCATATCAGAATAAGTATCATATACTTTATGGTCACTTTGAATGCTCTTGAATATATCAAGAGGGAAAACAAAATCTGTCCAAAAATATGCTGTAATTTAAGCAGGAGCACAAGGGGCAGTATATTATGCAGGCTGTAAAAAAGGGCAGCTGTAGTTAAAAATGTCAGGGTTACAATTGGACATGGAAAAATAAATGGATTGTGAGCGATAAGAGTATGGTGGATGTGTCGATAAAAAAATATGCAGGGGCAAATTGAAGTACACACACAGAGACACAAAGCTCACAAGGCAAGGCACAAGTCAACAAGCTGCTGGACTCATGATCTGGACTGGAGAGTGTGGAGGAGGAATGTAGAGCACAAAAATATCAAATAGGAAGGAAAAAAGGGAAGACCAGGTGTTCGTCCTTACACGTTTTTGGATGGCTGGCAGTGGCATGGTATGGCAATTGCAAGGAAAGAGTGGAAAATGGAGTGAAGAGTGAATTTAGATAGCAAAACTGATACGGACATGCACGAACACATGTTTTTAGGCACAACTGCTTCCTTCCTTCCTTCCTTTTCTTGTATTATTATTTAAGTATGTACATTGTACATACAAAAAACATGCATGTCTTTTTACAATTTCATTTTATATAATTTTTTGTCTACACTGACGGTAAATACAAAACAGTTAGTTTGCCCTGGACTCGACCTTTTATGGTCATGTGTCATGTACATGCATAAAATGTTATATGAATTGTATTTTCTCTTTTAGCCCAACAACAGAGAGCACAATTCTCTCCAAAATTGTAAGATTACACATGTCGATAATGATTTCATAACATTTTCCTTTTTACTTCCCTACCAAAAAAAAATCATACATACATATTATACACAGTCATTTTCCCCCTGCTAGTTATTCGATAGAATTTCGATCATTGCAACAACAAGTCCATCTGTATTCCAGTCCACTCTTCCTGTTCACTCTTCAGTTCAGATGACTCACCTTTAGAAATACACACAAAAAATACACAACAACAAGGTATTTCACTGTTTCATTTTCTCTCTTCTCAGCATTTCAATGTGCTGCTCAGGTAGAAATGAAATTGAATTGAGGCGAAATAAAATAAGTATAAAATGATTATTGATGATGATGATGGGTTTAAACGGGCAGTTTAGCTGAGTGAGTGAGAGAACCAGTCATACATAAACATTTGTTCCACCAATACTCAATTTTTATTCTGTTTTTCCTCTTCTGGCGCTCAAAGGGTTAGGCTTGAAGGAGGAGGATGATGTGATGCGATGAGAAAAACAAACTTTATCTATCTCTCAGAGAGTGAGTCAGTCAGGCCAGGCAGTTTTTTTTGCGTACAAATTATTCTTGTTCACATTACAAACATGCCATGAATATTTCATAGTCACCTGAAGAAGAAAAAAGATATTCTTTTAGGCAATACGCAACATAACATACCACCACCACCAGTGGCACTATAAACAATTTGTGCCGGGATGCCGCTAACGAGAGAAAACAAACATGTGCGAACATTTGAGTAAATAATATTTTTGCATATGATATTATTCCACATATTTCCCTTCCCCTCCTACTCTTTTCGTATTCCACCTCCATTATTTCTCCACAACTAAAAACCACCACCATAAACATAAGCAAAAAGTATGTACATACATGCTTTAAACGAAACCACTAAATAACTCTTTTTGCGGTGGGGGTAGTGGTGGGTCTCGGAGTCAAGCCAAGTCATATGTAAAGCCAAGACAGACGAGACAGTCATAAAAAACGGGAGTTGACTTGACTTTGCCTACTTACTCATGGCTCATGATCTCTTATGAGTGACTTTGACTATATGACCGTTCCTCCATTTACAAAATTGTTGTGTTCTCTTTTTTAGTGGCAGGAGTAGTTATTTGTGTGGTTTGGTTTTTGCTTTTGGTTATATGTATGTTGTAATGGTAATCAAACTGTCAAAAGTTGACTGCGATATGCGTAATACATGGGGCTAGGCTTAGAACGTTCATAAAGCATAGTTAGTTTTAAAAAGTTGTTAAGCGTGCAAATAAAAAGGTGATAAATGTTTAGGATGCCACTCATAAAGAAGAAAATATGAAGATCATGATCATATGCAAAAAATTATGCATAGGTATGTACATATCCTTGGGTTTTTACTATTGCGGCGGAATTTTTCGCTACTGAAAAATAATAGATCCTAGTTTGGTAAAACTGAAATTATTATGTAGGCATATCTCACATTTTTATGTACATTCATCAGTCATCATCATAATCTAAAATAGTCAGTAGTAAAAAAACAAACATGTGTGGATGTAGTTATAAGTGAATATTTTTTTGCGGTGATGTAAGTAGTTATCTTGATTAAAGGAAAAAAATACCTACCACAACAGCCAACATGCATATTAGGTATTAGGTAGTTGACTGTGAATACATTTTTATTTGCTTTTCTTGACTTGTGAAATGGCAACAAAAGGAAAATGAAAGATAAAGAAATTTGAAAAGTTCCCCGATCACATTTCACATCTTATAAGTAAATATTATTTATGACCAGGTTAACTGAGGTAGCAGAGCAAGAACAGCAACAGCAAAAAGACTTCGTCAAGATAAATAATATCACACTTCACTAATCTCAAACAATACGCGAGAAAAAAAACAAGCTATGGAATAATGTGTACCGTCTCGTCTTTTCAAGAAAACTGTGGGAATGTCACCGTTCTCATCTTGAAGTGACGTTAACTGATAAAAAAGGCAATAATTTTTGTGTACTTTGCAAAGTTCTTTTTGGGCAAACAAAATATTTTGTGATTGATTGTCACTCTAGACGTTGCGAAATGACCTGGTTGATATTGATAATTATCCAAGACGCAAAGTTGATTTGGCTACAAAACGTGGATTGTTTAATATATAGATTTTGTGAAGTAAAGTTTAGAGTTGAAGTTAAGATATATATAGTGTATAATTGTGCAAAGTTATAAGTTATAAGTATAAAAGGATGAAAGTATGTAAGCCTGCCAGCGCATAAGTATTTTAATTTATTTCCCTGTTGAAGGTTCAACTTTACAAGTTATTAGGCTCATACAAATAAATCGAAAATTAAAGTGCCGACTGCTGACTACATACACACACATATTGCCATACTGCACCACCATACCACACACAATTCATACATATTACGCTTATTATAATGTCCAGCTCGTTTTTTTACAGAAATTTATAATACTAACAATAAAACTACCATAAAAACTGAAAAAAGCTTGTATACTTCTCTTTGACAAACGTGAAGTATTCCTTCAAACATTTATGAGAGCGAGCGAGGAAAAGTAATAAGCGATTGTTATGTAAAATCTGATAATAAGCCATATAAACATTTTTATAGAGAGAACCACCGTACATGTCTGGACTCTGAACTGACATGGCAGTGGCATGGCATTCTTTACACAGCTGCTGTTCATTTCATATTCAATATGTTTATTAGTACATATTATTGTGTTGTATGGCCTTTTTATTAGTACTTCTTCAACTTGTGCTGTTGTATTTATCAATAATGTGGGCATATGCTATTTGCCAAGCTATTTAGCGGCAGTAGTAAGTAACGGATATTGTTATGTGAATTTTTTTCTATTCACAAAAAAGAATTTCTTTCTATTCTTCATAAAATATATATTTTCAGCATGATTGTATATTATGCGACCGGACAAAAGAAGTTGTCCGACAGAGAATAAGAATGGACGGAGTAGTAAAGTAAGCTAATCATAATAATAGGAGAGGTAATATTCTTTCACTTCTTATTTCCAAAAAAGCCTTTTTGCTTTGTATATATATTTCTCCATTCTTTCTTCTTTTCCATCATCCATCCATTTTTATTGTGTTCGTTCTTTTACTTCTTCTCAGTGTACAAAAAAGTAAGTAATGTGCTTCTCTTGCTCTGCTGTGTGCACCACAATGATTTTTATCACCAAATCCATCAATTTTCTCGGCTGCCCTCTCATGATGTTCTACATGACTTTTTTTTACTACTGCTTGCTCCACTCCTTTCCGAATCCAGTTTTTATTTTGGCTTGTGCACGTTATGTGTACTGTATACACTTACTTGAGTTTTCTTGCTGTTTTGGCTCTCTCTGTATTATCATCATCGTCATCATGCAAGCAATTTATTGTGACAAACAGCTCGTATAATGAAAACTGGTGTAATACAACTCCCAATCTAGATTAGATTATTTACCAAAAAGGAAAAGCGTAATTGTTGTTCCATATAAACCTGCCTACTAAGCTATTATACAATATACAAATATTACATACTGCACACACCTCCTCGCAACTCAGCTCAGTCACTCTGTTCACATTTCACAAAATATATTCAAGCTTGCATGAAATTGCGTTTAAACCTTTGATAAAAAAAACAAGTCAGCAGGGTGGTGGTGGTGGTGGTATGGTGGATTGAATGGAATTCACCCGAGAGACCAGAAGTGACTTACGATTAGTGACCATGCCGTGTTTATAAAAATTATGCATTTAAAAAACAGAATGCGGTTGTTGCACGATAAACTATAATGCATCCATTTTGTTCTGAAGAGATTATGATAATATTGTTTGTAGAGAGGAAATATATGATAATAGGTCATAGTTCAAAATCAGCAGCAGGGTACAAAATAGACCATGCAAACCAATCCACACCACACACCACCACACAGTAGGGCAGAGTCACCGAGTCACAGCTTATTTTTAAAACTCAAGTGGACAACTTCCTTAATTACTCTGGAAAGAATTTTAGTTGTCTGCTGTGCTGATTGTGTAGAGTGGATTTTCGTTTTTAGTACAAAAAGCCAGCAAGCTGTTATTATCGCATTATTCATGCACAAACAAATAACATTTTTAGTAGCGGAACACTTTTATTCTCTTGGTCAACAGAAATATGATTATAAAATGAGTTGCACGCAATACCTTTTTTCCCTAATAATAATTTGAATTGACTCTCTCTGACTAATTTGGGAGTACACACCACACTGAGCAGTAAAATAAACGTGGCTATTATAATAAAAGCTCAGTGAACTTTTAACAACGAGTGTTGATCTGTTTAAATTTTGTATGAAAAAATAACAATAAAAAATTGAGCTTTGCTTTTTTTTCCTGGATATATTTTTTTAAGAGAGGGAATGATTGTATACTTATTATGCATGTCCAATTTTTATGGAAAATAATTACTTGTTCCATATCATATCCAATCCAATCCACACAAAGTTTGGTATTTTTTCTGATGCAGTTGCTCTCTGGTCTGGTGTACAGGTACCGTGTGCCACCATCACCACCGGGGCGCGGGTAAACTTGCTACACAAAATAACAATTTTGTTGACCGGATGTGTGAAATGAGAAGCTGATATGAGCTTTTTTGAGCACACAAACACAACATAGCTATTGTAAATGTACTTATTAAAATTCTCGGCTGTAGGAAATAAAATACACACAAGAGAAAAAAATACACAATAAGCGTTCTATATTATATACTTAAAGCACACAGGCTAACGCTCTATTACAAAGGAAATGCGTGAAATGTGTACTTTGATAATGGTATACATGTGTACCTGATTTCCTATTCCCATTTTTACCAGAAAAAAAACACAGAGTAAAAGAACTAGTAATAATATGCCGCCACCTTTTATTGTACATTTTACTCTTTGAAATTGAAGGAGAAAAAATAGTGAAATAAGTGTATTTATATACATTTTTCCTTATTTTTTTCTTTGAAGAGTTGATATGATATGGTGGATGCAGATATGTACATAAGAATGATATTATGGTTTTATTATAACCAAAACACCTTACCACCAAGCGAGGTTTTTATTTTTATTTTTGTTCAAGAGAATTATGTTGTGATAAGAGGATTGCAGGCGGTATATATCACATTTTCAGTCAGTCAGACTTTTTTTTGGCTGTTCTGTTCTATGAGCTGCTCTACCTTTTTTATTCCTTTTTTCATTTTATTTTCATCTCCTCATCTTTTTCTCTTAGAAATGTTTTTATACTTGCTTTTGATAGTGGTGGTTGGTTGCGTGCAATTTTTTTCCTGATTTGATAGAATAAAAATAGTAATATTACTTATAAAGCATGTGTATCATGACTCTTTCTGACTACTGGTTGTAATCTAATGTGCTTTCCTTTTTTATTACGATTATTACTACAGCGGCGGCGGTTGTTCGGTGCGGTAGGGGCTACTACAAATTACTTGTTGGCCAGTAAAAATAATAATATGACTGACTGACTTGACTACCTGTGCTTATGTCTGAACAAGTCCAATTTTTATATGTGTATTTTATGTTATTTTTTTCTGGTTCAAGTTGAAAATGGAGTGCCATTTCTTGTAATTCAAAAGTGGCCGACTCTCTTGTTGTTCTGAACGAAAAGCAGCTCTTCTTTTTTCTGGCTTAAGTTGGAATGTGAAGAGAAAAGGATTTATTTTTTATTTCACTCAAGTGCACAAGCACATGCCACTTGTCAATAAGTTCTTGATATACTTGTATAATACTTATGTGTTATAGTTTATAATGTCATATATTTTTTGGAGAAATAAAGTAACAATGAAAAAAGAGGAAACTTTTTAGTAGTCTGATGCTTTTGGTGGTAATAATGCACTTGTAACTTGTGTACGTATCACCACTATGCCATCGCCACTGTTAACAATGCTAAAAGAGAATGAGAGGAGAACAATGATTTTCCGGCTTTCTTTTTACTTTTTACACATGGGCATTTTTTATTCGGGTGTAAGGAAGGAAAGAGTGGATGTGTAAGAAGAGAAGTGGTGTTGGTGGTGGTGGCGGCGACAGAGAAAGTGGAAAAAGGAAACTGATGATGAGTTTTAGAGAGAGGAGCGAAATGTATAGATTGGTGGTGTGGTTGGTGAGAGAGGTGGATTCTATGGCGGTTTGGGTCCTCAATTCTTTTTATCCTTTCCGGTGCCACTCACTTTTACCAGCAAATGCTACTATACCACAAAAGAAGCACTTTTTTCTCTTGAAAAAATGTATAAAAAATAACACGACAACAAGTAAAAATGAGTATGTTGAAGGCGGAAACGATAAAAAAATTCGGTGAAAAAAGCTTATCGTCCCGTTGTCGTTCTCGCGAAAAATGAGGAAAGTGCCAAGTCATTTTTTATATATAAAAAAGTTCCTTTGTAAAAAATATATAACACATCCGCCCCCACCCACACACACACACAACAAAACAACACGCATAAAACAAGACAATTGTGTAATATGAGGCGAAGGAAGAGGAGATGAGTACATGGAGAAATAACATGGTTTTTTGATTGTCTTCTGTTCTGCGGAAGATTGGAAAATGGAAAGTTTATTGATTTGTTTATTAGTCAGCCAGTTGATTGTTACATGTGTAGGTATGCAGTAATATGTATTACTTCAAAACGTTTTTCCGTTGTCGTCAGTAATTCCAGAAAAATAAAATTCGACATAATTTGGTTGAAAAGTCAACTAGCGAAAAAGGAGGTTGAATACATAGTGCATAGCCTTCTTTTTTGTTTTAGGTCAGGTCACATACCAAAAAATAGGTAGGTAGGTACGCAAAAAGCACTCGTTTTGCATTCAAAATAGAAAACCATCGTGTTTAGTATGTCTTTCAGCATACCGAACAAAGAAGGAGGACAAGAAAAGTTCGTAGTAGTAGTAGCATCTGTTGTGATGCTTGTTTGCTTGCTTTTTTTGTGTATGTCTTTGGCCGACTGAATCTGCATGCCTTAGTTTCTGAGTTGGTGCTTGTGCCTTGTGTGTTTTTTGAGATCATAAAAGGTAAGGTAAGTAGAGCAGATGAGAGAGGAGAGAACACACGACACTACGCGACACAAGAGGCGCGTGACGTGACGACCATATTTTTTACTCTCCGTTTTCTTCTATACCCTTTTTTAAAGGAAATACGTGAATGAATTCGCTGTAAGTAAACCAGATGCTAAGTAATGTAGAGAAAGGGAGAGAGAGAGTACATACATTACTTTCACTTACTTCACTTTGTATTGTTTGCCGCTCGTTTTTTATGGAAGCACAACAACAAAAAAGGAGACGAGTGAAATGGTACGTGAAAGAATGCGCTCGTTTTTCTCTCTTCCTTACAAGCTATATATATGGATGTTATATAACATCCATGTATGTAAGGGAGGTTGTTGTAAATAGGCTTTGTGACTTTCAATTTACTTTCTCCTTCCTTCCTCCTCAATTTATTTTCTGTTTGGAAATGGAAACTTGTTTTTTTTTCCAAGTAAAAAAGAGAAGAATAGACAGGCGGCTATATATGTGCATAAAGATATAAGATGAAGTTGTATGAGAAAAAACATTTCATCATAAAATGGAAAGTGCATGTATGCATAAGTGAATAGGTGTATAGATATATTTTTTATGGGATTGAATAGATGCTTTCACTTTTCTCCCTTGATGATATCTAGTCATCCTCTGGAGTACAGAGAGAAATAGAGAGGCTTCTCTCTTCTCTGTACTCTCTCTGGTGTGAATATTACATCATGTTATCATAATCATCATGATCATCATCATTTTTTGTTTTGTTTGGGGAAAATAGAAAAGATGAGAAAAAAGGAAGTCAGTAGTGAAAAATGTTGGAAAAGTGGAGTGAGTGAAGTGTAAGTGAAAAAAATGGGTCATTTACTTGTGTTTTCCTCTCCTTGTGTTCAAGAATGAGAATGAGTGTGTCATGTGTTTTGTAAACCAGCCATATAAACACGTAAACGTAAAGCATGTAATGTAACGTGTTAAAATGGAGAAACAGATGGCGCACAAAATGGAAAGAGAAAATTGGGTTATTTCCGCCTGTTAAAAAAGGCTTAAGCTTTTAGCACACAAGTAGGTAGGATAGGTTAGGTATATAAGGTATCTGGTCTACAAAAGGCCAAGTTAAGACAAGCAGGCAAGACCAGGCCACTAACAAACCTTTAGGTATTTTCTGTAAAGATGTTAATGATGATGATGATTTTGTTAGTGCTGTTATGTTGGTTAGTTGTGTATGTATATATTTTTTCCCCGGTTGATCCTTTCCTGTTAAACAGAAAAAACTGCAGCATAATCATCCCATCAGCGTCAGCACTTTTTACGACGTGTTTATCCACTTCGAGGGCGACTTTCACAGGTCGTAAAAGCTGTGTCAGCATCAACACCAATTAGGCTGATTAAACCAAGGAGGAGGCGAGGAGGTACTGGGCTGGCTAGCTGGTATAATATAGCTTGTTTGGAATGGTGTAGGAAGAAAAGTAGAAAACTAGTTCATTTAATAGAATACCATCGTCATCATCATCACCGAAGAACAGCAGCAACAAAACAAACGGAATTAACATTTTCTCTCGCTCTCTCTTTCCATCTGGTCGTTGTTAAATAGCAGCAGTATATTTACCCAATGAACCACTAAACTCTTCTTTCAACGGCGGCAGCGGCGGCGGTGGCGGTGATAGGGATAATGACGATGGTGATGCTACTGATCATGTTGATATATTTATCTGTTAAGTTAATTGGCTTTTCGAGGGATATACACACTTACTCTTTTGTCTAAACTGTAGACATACATAGTAGACAGACTGGCTTACTAAGCTCCCGTCAAGTCAAAGAAAAAAGGATTTATTTCCGATCTGCCCGAATTCTCACTAGCCTGCTGCTCAATGAAATGCTGACCAGTGCAACTTTGCTGCACACAACCCCAGCTTGTATAATAAGTGTAAATGGTAATAAGATGCTTATGTATTTTGTGAAAGCATAGCAATAAAACAATGTGTGCAAATGCATTCATTTTATTCATGTATCGTCATCATTTTCATCTTGGATCCTGTATCAACTTTTATGTAACAACGTTACATAATTCATCATCATAATAAGTGATGAAACAATATATATTTTGACGGAAAAAACTGAATGGATATGATATCCCCAATCCAAAAATAACTTATTTTCCGACAGGATTGGTTTTTGTTGTTGAAATTGAAACAAGTTACTGAAATTTCCATAATATTTCTTGTTTTCTTTCTCTTTTTTGACATGAGAATGAAATAATGCATAATGCAATGCGACTTGACACTTCACTTGTGATATTCACTTAAGTATATTAGTATTAGGTACATACACAACTCAACTCTCTTTCACACACACGAACAAACAATCAAGGAAAATCAACCCTCAAAAAAGCACCACCACCACGCATTCCATTCCATTCCACAGAAAAGCGACTTTGAATGAAATGTCATTTCTTTTTTCCCTCTTTCTACTTGTCATTACACCACCACGCACACTAAATACGACGTGTGTTTCTCGTGTGTGTGTGCATGCTAGATATATTTACATTGTGTATAACACGTAGTAATTTTACAAATTCATTGTAAACTAGACTATGACTTGACTTGCTTAGGAGATCCATCCGTGCATATCCTGGCTAAATTGATACATATTGTTTCCGCAGTACGTATACCCCGTACACAGCAGTCAGCTCAGCTCAACTGGAATTTTGTGGCTAAAATCCACACAAAGACAGACAGAGAGAGAGTCAAGGAAAAAGTATGAAAATTTCAACTGCACGCATGTATGCATACATGCAATTTCATTAAAGAGAAAAACAATTCTATCCAATTCACCATGTCATGCCATGCCATGGAGTTCTCTTCTTCCATTTCCGTGTGTAGTCCAAATAAAATGTTAGAGTAAAATGCACGGTCACGACACGATCCATCAACCCTTTTTATGCTCCATGTAATCCGGTCTATGTACGTGCACTTTTGTTTTTCCCTAGTCATCATTCTCATCTTCTTTCTAAAATATACATACATATCTTCGCCATCATCATCATCAGAAGGCAACGAGGTCGATTTTCCTTTAAACAAAATATGAGAAAAGGTTTTTTTTGGAGAATATGAAGAAAAAAAGAATAACAAGAAGATCATCACGATGATGACACAAACACTAAAAGCGAACAAAGTCATGATGATGAAATGGAGTGAAAGAAATGCGATGACATCTCGTCGTGTGTGTTTGTGCGTGCCTGCAAAATATGTGTATGAGGTGAGGTCCATGATGTTTGCTGATGTGATGAGATGAACTGGAAATCTAAGAGGAACTTCCTGTTTGATGTGTGTGCATTATGTCGTGACACTATATCTGGAAGTGAATGAATCCAATTGTTTATTTTTTTCCTATACAGAGACCAAAGTACAATAAGTTATGTGATGAACACATGCAAAATGACTACTGATGGTGGTGTGGTGGTTTGGAATGAGCTTCACGTTTTTTATTATGCCATTCCCGGTCCGATGAAACTTTTTGAGCTGTTTTCTAGTGTGATCATTATTATCAGCTTAAATCAACTTACAGCTTTGTAACATTGTAACCTGGTATATAATGTAGACTATGTTGTGTAGTGTCACTGTCATGTCACCAACATTATCCCACACGCAGTATTGCCTTGTAATGTTACAACTACATTATATCTACTTACCTTTTTTAACCATTGCTTTGTAATGTAACTACCGCCATGCCATACCACCACCTGGGAAAAATGGCAACGTCTTTGGCTTCACAAGATTATTATTATGATGATGAGTATTACTGCCATGACAACACTTTTGGTGAAGATAACGATAAAAGGGAATGGTTATTGCGAAGATGATGACGGTGTAATAGCCGTAATAACAGCACACATCGACATCACTTTAGTTGTACACATTATTGCATTACTTTACATGACATTATTTTCAGGCCAGGAAAAGGTCATAAGAGAAGTTGAGAAATCATGTTAGAATGATGCAGCTGTGTACAAATTTGAAACATACGAATTAAAAAATGTGTCTGCTGTTTTAGAAATGTATAAAATTGAACAAGTTCTTGAAAGAAAGGTGTTTTGGTGGAAACATTTTGGATGGGAATTTATATTGCTAGATTTAGGAGACAGTTAGTTCTTTAAATCAATCAGGTAGGCAGTTGTAACCACAGGTAATTCATCGTCCTGGAGGGTGTAGGGTTGCGAAAGATAGAATCAACGAGAACAAATGCTCGGCAATCACCGTATGTATACATACAATTAGTAATTATTATGAAATCTCATTTTTATAGAGATGATTGCTTGTCTTTATTTTCTTGTGTAACATAACAACATGTTATTCTTGTTTAATAATCAAGATTAGAAATTCCAGAGTCATTAGTGTACAAAAATATAAAATGATTAGACCGGACAGAAAACAAGAATTACGAAGAAGAAAAAACCGAAAAATAAAATGCATCTGAAATTATGTAATAATGGTTGGGTCGAATAAAACAAAGAAAAGCGGGAAAAGAACGAGCTAAAAATGTGAAATAAAAGAAGCTTTCATCCAATTTCTTGTTTTTGCGTCTTCTTTTTTTCTTCAATAAAATAACACCGTTGTTGTGTGTGTCTGCTTAAGAAATAATGTACATTACACACATTCTCCTTCGATTACCAGAGACCAGACCATACCACCACTTTAATACTTTTGGCGTACT
>JAQFXM010006625.1:0-12954 GCA_034693345.1 Entomobrya multifasciata | reverse complement strand
TTGAATGACTTCTCTCAATCCCCGTATCTTTTTGCAAGCATTTTCCTTCATAAACTTGTCCGTTTGTCTCACAATCCGGTTTAAAAATAGTTGACAGCTTTACCAAGCAATTAACTTAAACTAAACTCGTCTCAATAAACCAAAATTAACTATGTAATTAATTATCTTATTACATATTAGTTAAAAACCCACAAGAATACATCCAAAATTAAACTCATTCATTACTAATTCTACCGCTACTTTACAAGATAAGCTTTACAGAGAGCCCTGCAAGGCAAGCATGCATGGAGATCGAGAAGAGCAGCAGTTCCATGTTGCTTCGTGTAAAACGTCTGTGTGGAAAATTTACACGTCGAGGATAGCAAATGGACGACGTCGGATAAAAAGAATGGAACTTCTTGCTTCAGCTTACTGACCAAATCATCGTACACGAAGATCTTTACAACCACAACACTTCTGTTCAACGACAAGACCAACAGCACAGCAGCATAGAGAACACCATTTCGTTCTTGAATGTTGGTCCTTTCAAATCTTCCTTTTGTCAAAATTCTTGTTTTTAAAAACTTGATAAATTCAGTCAGTAAACCAACCAACGAATAGATTTGTAATTAAAAAACGTGGTGATTAGTTTTAAGTTTAATTTTAGTGGAAAGTTAATTAATTTTTAAGGGAAACATTGTTTTTGGTGAAGAGATAGAGTACGTTTTTATATTACAAAAAAATAGTTCATCTGACCAGGATAGGAGGAGCAACCTGCCCTATGTTGTTGTAAGCCAAATATATATCAATCAGCTCTATCAGCAGTTTTGTGAACTTTTTAAAAAGTTATATTTTTCAAAACTAATTAGTGTCAGCTTTCAATTAAGAAAATTTGATTGATTTGCGGAATACTTTGAATTTTTGTGGAGGAGGTGGAGGTGTTCCAAAAGAATGTCTGGTTTAATATTTAGGGGTATCCCTGTACCATAGTCAACCATCTTTGTTTATGAGTAGCGTGTAGGTGGTTTGATCTTAATCTCTGGAAGAGTTGTAATTTAGTTTGTTAATTTCGATTAGTCAGCGAGGTGTGGAGTGGACCTTGTGGTAGAAGTGATTGGATGACTCATAATTTTTTGGTTTATTTTCATCCATTTGCAGGTATTACACGGCAGGTAGGCTGGAGTGACTGTTGACATATTTTTTTGAAACTTTTGTGTGGGGGATACCACACCCCCGAGGGGAACTGATATTGTTTGTAGTGTGAAGGATCATTAAAACTACAACAATGTCGTCAATACACTTTGTGGTGCATCCTCTTCCGGGAACTGACGAGCAGCTGGCAGAAAGGTAATGCAGTATTTATGATTATGACATTGACAGTGAAAGATTTTTTTCTTTGTTCTTTTGTGTGGTGTATCTGTTAATTTTAATTGGGTGATTAAATGATTTGTTTGTGTGTATCTGTGATTAGATTGCGGGAACTTGGGGAGAAAATCAATCGTTGCAACTACTCAGTACCCAATGTCTTATCGTCTGTTAGAAATGGACCGGCTGTTAGGCAAATTGCGGTTGGGCCTGCACACGTGGCTCTTTTATTTGATGATGGTCGTGTTGGGAGATTAGCATTTTCAGTAATTTCAGACAGGTTGGATCTCAGTAGATCTGAGGCGTCAAAGTCAGGTCCCAAAGCGGGAACTAGTAGTACATCTCGTCAACAAGCTAGACAACGTGGGCGGATCAATCGAGCGGCTACTTTGAGAGGTGGAAGGGGTACGGGAGTCATCATGGGAAGTGCACGACCTGTTTTACCAGCGCAGTATGTTCCTGAAGAGCTGATATCGCAAGCTCAAGTAGTGTTGCAGGGAAAGTCTAGAAGCGTCATTATTAGAGAGTTGCAAAGAACCAACTTGGATGTGAACTTGGCAGTGAATAATCTCCTTTCGAGGGATGATGAGGAAGGGGAGGATGCTGATGATTCACAGGACTCTTATGTTTCAGAAGACTTGATGTCATTGCTGGATAGTGGGATTGGGGGAGCGACGGATCCAGTGATGTTATCAGATGCTGTGGATGCAGTGTTTCCAGAGGATATGTTCGCGTATTCTACATTGAGAAAGTATGTCAATTTTCATGTTTGTTGTAGTAGTATTGTGCCCAGAAATATTAGTGTATAGTTGATTTTAATTCATTAACCGTTTTGTGTATTTTTGTGTTCTTTAGTCGTTCGGGTGCTCGATCAGTTCGACCAGAGAGGGCAGCGGGAGAACCTGGAGAACGAGACAGCTTTTCCAGATGGCGAGATCGTCAGTATTTTGGTCCTCGACGATGGTTGGAAAATGCGCTTCGGGAGCCGTGGAATAACAACTCGAATGATTCCAATCAAGGAGATGGATCTCTTAGAGCGTCGAAATCAGGAAGTCAAAATCAAGCCGGTAGCAGTAACAGTGGATCCGGTCAAAATACCAACAGTCAAAGTAGTCCAATCTGGCTTTCAGACGAAATTGAATATTGGCCAGATCCTTCGAAAAATCTGAGATTTACGTCAATATCCGCAATGCATAGTGAGCTAGTGGCTGTTGCAAGCAATGGATGTGTGTACCAGTGGAAGTGGATTGAAGTGGAACCCTACCGAAATTCAGACGTGAGTTTAACTGCAATTCGAGTGGATAAATTAAAATTGTAATTGGTGTTTTTATAAAAATTGGGAACTTTTGGTTTTTGGCAGAACCCATCTGTGACTCATCCCCGATCCCCAGGACTAGGACTAACCAATGAGAAAGTGACATTAGTCGCAGCATCGCTCATACGCTGCTCAGTAGCCACCGAATCAGGAAAGGTGGCAACTTGGATGGATGAATCTATCGCTCACGTGTCTGGTCGTTTGGAACACGGAGTTGGAGCATTTCATGATGCTTTTCAAGGACAAAAGGTTTCGCAGATATTTGTCTGCAATCTGTACTCATTCGTCCGCACAGAAGGAAATGTTCTATACTGGTGGGGCGTATTACCCTTCAATCAACGGAAGAAGTTGTGGGACAAATACCGAACTAAAAGCAAAAAGACTACGCGAACATCCGGAAGTGGTGACGTGCATTCAGCCTCAGGAGACATTCAAGTGGGAAGTCAAGTGCTCATGCGAGTGGCTCCCATGTACCAGTCAGGGTCTATTGGTTTCACCGTCTCTGGTGGAATTCCTAAAGTCGGACAACTTATGAATGCTGCGTGGTGCCTTTCAGACAAGTGTCGTTTTAAGGTTAGTTTAAAGTGTTTGGATAAAATTGTTTCTTTGCTTTTATAGAATGTTGAATTAATAATTTCTAAATTACAGGTATTGCCTGGCCCTCCTCCCGCTGAACAGAAGAGATATGAACCCAGATCAACTGACACAATGCCCCCTCCCCCATCACCAGCTAGTTCAACTTGCTCCGACACCACTATGCCCTCCACATCTCAAAAGCGAGCAAAGAAAAATCCAGCAGTCAAAGACGGTAGTGATAAGAAGGACGAAGAAGAATGGCAATTGAAAGACGTTATATTTGTAGAAGACTCTAAAAATATACCAATAGGAAAAGTGTTGAAAATCGACGGGTCCTTCGCTGTCATCAAGTTTTCACAACCAGGCGTTGCAACGCCATCGTCATCTGCTTCGAGTTCGGTGAAGGATGCAAAAGAAACTCCAACTAGTGAGGAAGCTGTTCTTCAGGAATGTAGAGTTCTTCGATTGGATGACTTACAGCTAGTCAAAAACGGGTCACTGCCTAAATCACCTGACTGTCTCCAGAAAATGCCAAGACGAGTTCACCTCACGGAAATTAACAACGTGTTGTCTCTGTCTGTAGACGCCGTTGGAATACATGCTATTGTAAAAGACGGGAAAAAGATTATATGGAAGTCATTCAATCTAAGTACGGGTAAAGGAGAAACTGAGAGTGGGTTTCCAACGGACACTTCCGCGTTCCTGGGAATCGACCCTGCTCTTATATCGTTGAATTGCAGCTGCGATAACGAATTTATGAGTATTTTACGTGATGGTAACGGTACTATGTATCCTCTGGTGAAAGATTACTTGGAAGCTATTAAAGATCCAGTGTCCTTGGATTTACCACCTGTCAAATGTATTGGTTTGGGAATTCACGCTTTACCACATGTCGGCACACAACAGAAGAATCAAGTGGGAGTTTTGGTGATGGCTTTGGAGCAGCAGATACTTTTGTCCAAAATTTTGAAATGTGATATTGAAGGTATTAAGCAAGTATTGGCAAACTTGGATCACGAGGCGCAGACAAAGAATCACGTGGTCAATCGAGTTTTGACGGAGAGGTGTGATGGGAATAGAAACATATTTCATGCTGCGGTTAGTATGGCCATGCCCACTACCAATAAGGATGGGGAAAATGCAAACGGAACTAATAGTAATAGTTCTTCCGCCCCAGGAAGTAGTACAAGTGGGGGTGGTAGTGGCAGCAGTTCTGGTACAACGACAACGGTTGTGACGTGCACTTCAGCTGGCAGTGCTTCCTCTGCGTATCACAGTGGATCCGGAGCTGGAGGAGGCTCGTTGGATGCAACAATTGAGAATCTTGCTAGTTATTTGGGAGCACCACCGCAGTCCAGTTCTTTGACGGTGGGAGCAGGTGGACCTGTTATTGCTGAAGCTGATGATTCAAATGAAAGTACGGAATCTACGTCCGCAACGGTCATATTTGGTTTGAGAGGTCTTGGTTCTGGTAGTGGGAGAATGCAGGGATCCTCCTCTCAAATCTCGTCATCTAATTTGAACTCTGCTTGTGTGTGGGATCCTAACGAGAGAGTTCGAAATGCACAAAGTGCTCTGAAGTTAATGTGTGACTCGTTTGCTTTGGAACCTCACTTGCATCAGTTGTTGGGAGAGAAAGATTTCCGTGGGCAAACACCTTTCATGTTGGCTGTAACGTGTAGAGCTTACCCGTCCGCTTTAATAATATTTGAAGCCATTATGAAGATTTCCAGGGAGCGATCCCCTGACGCGGAAGTGCAAAAGAAGATTATGATGTCGATGATTTATCCGCCTGGATCTCAGCCAGACGATTCGCCACTTCATGTGCTTTGTTGTAATGATACTTGTAGCTTCACTTGGACTGGAGCAGAACACATCAATCAGGATATATTTGAGTGCCGAACGTGTGGATTAGTGGGTTCCCTGTGTTGTTGCACGGAATGTGCGAGAGTGTGTCACAAGGGACATGATTGTAAACTTAAGCGAACCTCTCCCACTGCGTATTGTGATTGTTGGGAAAAATGCAAGTGCAAAGCTTTGATTATGGGCAATCAACAGGCAAGATATGATCTCCTGTGCAAGCTGATCAATGACACGGATCTGGTTTCCCTCACCAATTCTAGGTAAGAAAATAGAAAATTTTCTTTTAGGATTTGATATTTTGCTGTTGAACTAATTGTGGATCGAATCTATAAAATTGAACTAATTTTACATTTTTTCAGGGGAGAAAATATTTTGCTCTTCTTGGTGGAAACAGCTGGAAGACAAATGATGGAACAAAAGCAGTATCGGACTGCGAGAACGAGGACTACCGCCAGTAGCACTCAGAGAAAACCTGCTGATGTTGGTAAGTGTAGCAATGAAATTAAAAGTTAATCTATGCAAGTATAATAAGTTAATTGGATTGGAATTCTAAATGAGTTTGTATTGTAACTTTTGTTACTTTGATTTGTAGAAATGGACATGCCTGACCACGACCTCCAGCCACCAAGGTTTAGTCGTACTGCTTTGGAGCAGTTGTTAGAAGACTGGGCGGCAATGAAAGCAATGATCATGTCTGGAACTCCAGAAGCTGGTTCTGATGAACAGAGTGGGACTGCCCTATTAGATAAGTTTACTTATCGTATGCTCGTCAAGTGTAGTCCTGAGGTAAATATTTTCACTCATGTTGAATTTAGTATCTGTTTCCTACTAATGAACTTGAATGTAAATTAACCGACGATCTGTTTTTGAATTTAGATGCTAGATATAGTGCTGACTACGCTTGTACGTGAATTACAATCGAAGGTTCCAGGACGCTCTGCAGAGGCTGAACAAGCGGCTCGTCGGTTTATAAGATCAGTTGCACGCATATTCGTGATTGTCAGTGTGGAGATTGCACCACCGTCGAAGAAAAAGTAAGAAAATCATTAATTTTACTTAACTGGGATTCGTTTCTAAATTTTAGGATTATATTTAATGATGCATGTTTACTTTGTACGTTTTCCTTTAGTTCAACACCGCCTGTGATTGAGCACTGCCGAAGAGTGTTCCAAGCACTGGTTACACTTTCCGTGGAGGAACTCTGCGAAATGGCTAACTCTCAAATCGCACCTGTTCAGTTGGGAGTCGCAAGGCCAACTTCATCTTTCCCTCTACTCCCATCCACATCTGAAGCAACAGCAGGAAGTGAAGAGTTGTTTAGTGTTGAGCCTTTGTTGCCTTATTCAAGTAGCTCAATTTTAGAGCAAGAGCAGTTGTCAATGGGAGAAAATTCCAACCATGGAATAGGCAGCAGTCGCCAGCTTGAAGCTGAAGCACATCCTATCCAAGTAATTAACGATTTAGGACTCATAAGAGCATCTGACTTTGGCCACGATCATGAGGCTGATGGTGATCAAGACGTTGAAGATAGCATGGATGAGCAACATGAACAAGATGTAAATGAACATGACATGGTGGACGCAGAGCCTGATGACAGAGACCGCGGTCGTGGGGGTGAACCTGAAGCCATGGCTTTAGGGGAAGTTGCAGAGCAAGAGTCAGACATGGAGTTGGATTTACTCGCAGAATCAGAAAGCGACTCAGACGATAACCAAAGTAATTTAAATGATGCTGCAAGCTCTGTAGCACAAAGGAGTATTCAAACCCATGCAACAGCTGGATCCGATACTGGAGGGGGTGTTGCCAGTTTAGCTCTTTTCTCAGAAGACGATTCGGATGATTCGACCCAGCAAGAAGATGACGACGAGGATGAAGATGAATCAGATGGAAATGATAGCGATGATAGGGATACAGCAGTAGCTGGAAACAGTGCTGCTGCAACTGCAGGTGGAACAACTGGTACAACATCAGGTTCAGCTACTGGAGGAGCTGCAGGTTCATCTTCTAATGCTGTTCCTGCTGGTGATGAATTTGCTATTGCCAACGAAGAACAAGTTTTTGAACGTCGTTTGACGTCCGCAGCAGCAGCAGCGACAACAACTCAAAGAGGAAACCTTGCCCCTGTGTCCATGCAATGGGCTATCCGAACCCGAGAGAATCCTAGCGTTCGCACTGGAACTACAAGTGGACTAGTATTTATCGATCATACTTCCGGAACAATGAGAAGATCTGCAGCAACTACTGCAGTAGCTGCTGCCGCGGCGGCTGCAGCAAATAATCACGAATCTGTGACTATGGCCAACACAGCATCAGGTTTGGCAAGAGCATTTGGAATTATAATGCGAGAAATCGGAGATCTTCTCAAGTTTATCCAGGATTATCCAAATTCATCTGTGCGACTGACAAGAAAGCTAGAAGTCACACAAGAGGACGTAAATAAGCTGCAAATGCATTTGGATCGCCGACTGTTGAAAGTTTGGGAATGGCTGCTGACTGTGATGGACTCTACAGAGAGTCAACTTAAATTTGGTGCTTCTTTAACCTCTTACGACTCAGCAAGTGGAAGTCCAATTGTTGTTGCAACGACTGCCAGTACCTCCCTACCAAGCGCTGCTCCTTCTGCTGTTGCACAAGTTACCAGAATTCGAGCTGGAACGTCTGCAACCAATGCTTGGACAAGAACTGCTTTAAGTTCGGAAGGCAGGGCTACTCGTGAACGAGAGGATGCTATCAATGCTCGACGAGAATTTCTCTCATATTCATTGTCCCTCATGAGGGCTCACAACACAGAACATCTTGATAGCTTACCTGTAATTGATGTGTCCAGTTTGAAACATGTTGCCTATGTGTTTGATTCCTTGATTTATTTCCTACGTAGTGGCAGCGAAACTGTAGGGCCAGTATCTACTAAAATTGAGCCATCATCGTCAACGCCAGCCGAAATCGACACTTTGATTGTTCACGATCCAGAAGAAGCGGAGGAGTTGACGTTTGCATCGTCTTCCCAACCAGGAGCTATCAATATCAGTACGCCAGACTTGGTAGACTTGGATGAAGAGGTTAGTGAAGCGACTATTGCCGGTGCCAAACTTGGTGGAAAACGGCACACATTCTTCCAGAGATCAGAATCTACACTTTGCCTTGGGTGCTTACCACCAGATCCATTCCAAACAACAGTCGGTGAAAGTTTGCCACTTGCTGACAAACCTCATTTGCTGCAACCGAATGTACGTCGTGAAGAAATGTTTGGATGCTCCAAGTCAGCCGAAAATTCTGCTTTGAAAGAAATCAAACCGTTGCAGCTTAGTCTGACGTCACGTTCGGAAGATGCACCATCCTATTCCGCCTTACTACAGAAAAAGCAAAAGAGTGGGCCTGAAGCAGCTAATGCTATGGATGTGGACACACCTGACCACGCAGCTGCTGGAGAACCATCCACGGTTAAAGATTTTGACACTTCTTTGGCGTCTGTAACAACAGTGAAGTTCAGTGAAACCGCGGAAAGGCAACACATCGAAATCATAAAAGCAGAACCAGGATCTTGTGGGTCTTCTTCATCAGCTCATGTGCATACTCCTACAATTATCCTGACTAAACCACCACCATTGGTCCGTATAACTTGCTCAGAAGGAGGAAGCAACCAGTCACCAGCTCCCTCTTCGCTTGCCCAGCATACTGGACCAAGCTTGACCATCGTTCCTAAATGGGGCTCACCTCAAAGCGTACCACAAGACCTGAGTATTGGAACAAGAGGTGATGAAGATACTGTTGGTGTGTCTGTACTCCCAGCAGGATTGGGACAATCATCATCTTCAGGAAGCAGTCCTAACTCCACCATACAGAGAGCTCCTATTATTGTCTCAGTTAAGAAAATTCCTTCATCTCCAGTGATATCTGGATCGTCATCGGGGTCGTCATCAATGGCCCACTTATCTGTTGTTAGTGATGTTGTTCCCGAGCCCCTTGGTTTGGGAAGATCTCCAACCAAGAGTGTTATTGTTTGCAACAGACAAGTATCCAATATGTCGGATAGCGCTAGTGATGCACCTGAAATTCTTGTTGTGCCAATGGATTCTGCAGAGAATGTGTCTGCTCACGTTACTGTTGAGACAACTCCGAGATCGACCATTGGTTCTTCGTCAAAGCTGCCAACGTTGACACCTTTGTCTAAACCTGATGTGACGTCTGGAACCCCATCTTCCAATCCGCAGCAGCAGCTTGTGCTTTTCAATTCATCAATGATTTCCGACGACGTGTTGTTGGGAAGATGGAGGCTTACTCTCGAGCTCTTTGGAAGGGTGTTTGTAGATGACGTGGGTTTGGAGCCAGGTTCCGTTATTTCTGAACTTGGAGGATTTCCAGTGAAAGAAAGCAGGTTTCGGAGAGAAATGGAAAAACTGCGTAATGCTCAGCAACGTGATCTCGCACTGTCCAAGTTGGAAAGGGATAGAAATCAGTTGATACTTCAGACTTTTAAGGAACTAAATAATCATTACAATTCGGCTCACAGAAGAGCTACGTCACCTCATCCACCACTGGCAGTAAATCGTGTCAAAGTAAGTGAAAATTTTAGAGTGTGAATTTACATTGCAATCGGGGAAATAACTAAAGCTACTATATTTATATTTTGTTATACTTATTATTATTAGGTAACATTCAAAGATGAACCTGGAGAAGGTTCTGGTGTCGCCAGAAGCTTTTATACAGCAATTGCGGAGGCTATCCAAAGCGAAGAGAAGCTTCCCAATCTGGAAAGCGTCTTGGTTGGTAACAAATACGGGTCACAGTTTAACGTTTTGCAACGTCTTCGACTCCGTGATGATTACAATATTCGAAGAGGCCAACAAGTTCGTATTGTAAAGGTAAGACTTGCTAGTTTAAAGGTGAATTACCTATTTTCATTGATAAGTTTCAATATTTGATTTCTTACAAAATGCATTATTAAAATTCTGGATTTTTTCGGTGTAGCGCGGTACGCCTCGTGTCAGAGAAGTAAGAAGAACCTTGTCTCATGACGCACGTCCTTTCCATCCAGCCAGTAGCAGTGGTGAAGGAACATCTAGTCCAGCAACCCTAAATGATCATTTATCAAGTCATCAACAACAAATTGGGGAGAGGCTTTACGTTAAGGTGAGGAAACTTGAGTGTTTCTAATTATTCGCCTAAAGAGTTATTGTCTGTACTTAATTCAAAACTTTTTTCTTCTTTTTTGCAGGTGCATGCATTAAGGCCATCTTTGGCGCCCAAAATAACAGGAATGCTGTTGGAGTTACCTCCACCTCAACTTCTCATTTTATTGGCGTCAGAAGATACATTAAAGCAACGCGTTGACGAAGCGGTCGATGTGATCCTCACACACACGCGAGACGTTCCCGGAGAAGTTTTATTGGAAATGGACGTGTTTAATTTTTCTAAAACTTCATCTGGAAGTGCTAATGGTGGAAGCGGCGGAACCTCTAGTAGTACCAAAAAGCCAGGTGAAGAAGAGTGGCAAGGGGATGGAGTAGAGGATAATAGTCCTCTCTTTTATCAACCTGGAAAGAAAGGATTTTACTCGCCAAGATTAGGGAAGCCAACGCCAGAAAGATTAAATGCGTTTAGAAATGTTGGACGGTAAGTGAATTGGATGAACATTCGTTTTAATTTGTTTTAAACCTTTCGCGTTTTAAATGACTCTAAATGATTTTTTGTATTTATGTGTAGATTGGTGGGCTTATGTCTTTTGCAAAATGAATTGTGTCCAATTACTCTAAACCGACACGTCCTGAAATTCATCCTTAGTCGACCCATTCGTTTCCATGATATGGCGTTTTTTGATCCCTTGATGTACGAAAGTTTTAGACAACTTATTTTGGAGGGAGAAAATAAGGATCCTGAGCATGTTTTCTCTGGAGCCGATATGACTTTCAGGTATATTAAATTTCATGTGAAACCGAAACTGAGTTTGTTTTAAATCAAGAGTTTAATTGACGTATTACTTGATTTTTGTAGTTTGGATTTGAGTCCTGAAGAAGGTGGCAGGACTGTTGAATTAGTCCCAGGCGGAAGAAATATCGAAGTAACAGAGCAAAATGTTTATGAGTACGTTCATAAATATTTTGACTACAGAATGGTGAAATCCCAATATAAAGCTTTGGAGGAACTTAGGAATGGTGTACATGATGTGATTCCAGTGTCTTCTCTTGAAGGTAATTTTTAATGGTCTTTAATTTTAATTTTTGTGGAAATGACGTTCGCAAAAATGAGATTTAGTAAATGTTTCTTTTAATTATATTTTCAGGTTTAACTGCCGAAGACTTACGCTTGTTGATGAATGGAGTCGGTGAGATCAACGTAAATACCCTTATGTCTTACACAAGTTTCAACGATGAAAGTGGTGAAACCGGGGACAAGTTAAGCCGTTTCAAGAAGTGGTTCTGGCAAATGATTGAGAAGATGAGTAATTTGGAAAGACAGGAGCTTTTATATTTCTGGACAGGTTCGCCTGCCCTCCCCGCATCTGAAGACGGATTTCAACCTATGCCTACAGTAACAATTAGACCTGCAGATGATAGCCATTTGCCAACCGCGAATACTTGTATTTCACGGTTCTACGTACCTCTCTACTCTTCCCGGTATATCTTACGTAGCAAAGTTTTGTTGGCAATCAAAACGAAAAACTTTGGATTTGTGTAGACCTTCTGTTTCATTTAATAGTGAAGAAATATATTTGTATTGTATCTGTAGTTTAATTAATTTTTCAAGGAGTGCTGCTGGAAGACAGACATGGTCATTATTGTAATTTAATGGGTTTCATTTACAAATTAACCTTTTTATATATTGTTTGTTTCATCAATTTATGTTGTATTTGTACAGCTACTTTGTAAATTGTAAAGTTTATTCTATTGTTTATAAAGAAGTGTGCTTTTATAGCACATTGAACCAGAAGCTCAACTTTTGTTATATTTTTACCCCCTCCCCCATTCTCTGTATACTCATTCTATATTCTAATGTATTGTTCCTTTAATATAATTTTATGTGTAAAAATTATTATTCTTAATTAAGTTTAGTACATCTATTCGATTTGTAAACGATATGAGCTCGTGCTATGAAAATTTCGTGGTGAAAGGTTTAAGTAATGCTATCACAGCCATTGGAATTGTAAAGCAGAAAAAATGAACACTTTTGTATTGGCGTAATGCAAAAAATAAAATACATATTACAATGTTACAATAAATTACCAATTTCTCAAATCAACAAATTGGTAACTGGCCGTGAGTGAGTAGACTGATCAGAAATTATTAAGGTATGTGAGTGTGAATAAGATGACAGGTTTGCTATATGTCCGAATGACTTTTTCATATTATATAAATACCTAAAAATGAAACTTTTTGATGTGAAAGGGGTCATGTCTTTTGTATTACTGTTAGAACGCCACTGAAATGCGTAAAATGACTACGTACATATTAAACTGTGAAATGTAAGATTATTATATAGACATACTATCTATTGGATATTGTGCATCCGTGCGCAGTAAAATACATACGTTTAAGTAATATTATAACTCTAAAGATTTAATTGTTTAGATTAAACTGTTATAATAATCCCGAAGTGCGATGTCATGGAAATTAAGTACCAAAGGAAAGAAATATAGAATTGGAACGTGAGAACCTTCAAATCAAAATTTGAACGAAGAAAAAAACGAATTAATTTTGTAAATATTTTTACGCGCACTAGATAGGGGCTCCAAAGATAGGCCCAAAAATGTATCAATTGGTCCCTGTGCCCCTGAGGTATTGTCATGGGGACCAAACATAGAAAATCGGATTTTCGATTCTTTTGACCTAATTAGCTCCTACATTTATTAACCTACCATG
>JAQFXM010006624.1:0-12954 GCA_034693345.1 Entomobrya multifasciata | reverse complement strand
TTATTAAAATTGGGGTACATCGAGATAGCTTCCATTTGTATTTAAAACTTAACAAAATTATATCATACTCATCATCACACCATCGACGCTGTGGGGAAATGATTGCAATGAAAATGAAAAGGAATTTCATTACTGTCGAAATAATATCGAAAATGGAACCTTTCACTGCTGTACAAATGATTATGCTACACTCATCTCATCATCATCCTCGAATTCAAGAATTGATACAAAAAAATTCACTCTCACGAAATTGCGTCATAAAACAGTTATATCATGTACCAACCAAAATGACAGATAATCGCAATGTCAGTAGCCTATCGTGTGAATAAAGTTGATCCGTACCAAATTGTAATGAAATGATATCAAAGCAAAATGACATGACAAGCAAGTAGTTCATTAGTTCTGGAATCTATGGAATTTTTCTACTCTCTGACCTGCAATGTGTGTGCAATCATTCAGAATTCAGATGATAGCAATGAAATTACAATGTATCCTTAGAAACTGAAAACACTCGAACAATAACGTGTCGTTTCGTAATTTGGAAATGGTATTTCAACATGTATCATTTCACCATGTCCTGCGTTCCCACTTCAGCAGCAAATCGAATTCAAAGTAAAAATTCCGACTTTTACTATACCTCACCTTGAAGTATTTGACGCAAACAAATCCACAATATTTATGAACGTCCGTAATATGTTTGTACCTTTATCATTACATGTTTTATTTCACCTCTTGAAACATTCTTTACGTGCAATATTGAATAATATGGATACTATTTCTTTCTGTTTCCCTTTTCCATCTCTCCCCTACCACCCATTTCACTTTTGATACCGATCTCCTCCATCTTCCAAGTTTGTAGTAAAATAGTAACGTAAAAATGGCTTTTCTCCTCTTCCTTCACAAATTTTAGGTTAACCCTGGTTCTGGCTTGCTTGCAAAAGTATATATATTTTTAGTATAATTGCATATGTGCATGGAAAAGTTCAAGAGTATTTTAATCGAAATGAAAATAAAAACAAAACCAAAAGAAAGGTGGAAAGGTTGATGATTGCTACTAACTGAACTGACCAGGTAAACAATATTGAATACTGACCCTGAAATATAAAATGTAGGATTGCGTGGTGAATGTTGGACTAGAGTAATATGAAAATAAAAATATTGGAGAAGGGGAGAAAATGAAATATGTTCTTAGGGAAAATATACATGCATACAAGCCTTGTAAAAAAAGTTGCCCCATGCATTCATCCATCCCCAACTGCAGCTATGAGTATGAGTCATCCAGGTGTGGTTCCATTTCCCTACTTCTTTATCTGGATATATTTGCAGAGAGAGGAGGAAAAAATGAGGGTGAAAAATTCGGATGGAGATGCATGCATACAGTCAACTGTGCCTCTAATCTTAAATCGGAGAAATTAAAACTTTTAGTTGATTGTGGACTATATGGGTTTTCGAGATATTGTTAAGGTCGAGTTTCTATACATCTCCACCCACACATGCACATACCACTCTATTTTTTAGTACAAAAATACATATACGCATGAAGTAGTGTAGTACAAACATTAATTAAACTTTTGGCAAGATTTCATATTATGCAAAATTGACGTACGCACACGACAACCACAGTACACACCAAGGTGTAAAAGGCATATTCATGCCGTGTTATATGAAAAATCCATGGTGGTTCTGTCCTGTCTACTCCGTTGGTACACACTATTAATTATTTTTTACAGCTCAATATTTTTCGCTAGAAAGAAAACACAACCGAGAATCCAACCGAGTCTACCTGAGAAAAATAATATCAATGTAAAATGAGACATTTGAACGAAGAATAGAATAGCTGACGACACTGCGCTCCTGGGACCAAATGTCGCTACTTTTTATGCGTTCTACTTAAATTTCCATTGTCTCTTTGCCTAACAAGCATTGTCAAGTCAGCGTCTTTGGAAAAGCAAAAGAGAGAAAATCGTCCATCTACAAGGCAAGGAGAAAGCCGATACAAATGAGCTGTTCTTGTAAAAGCTGAGGAACAGAAATAAGTGTCCAAAGACCACAAAAAAGGATCATGGTATTTTATTTATAACAAGCAACCTTATCCTTCACAAACTCACACAACATGAAGATCACAATATACACAGAGAGAACAGCAGGGTGTACATCCATTCTTTCCTTTACCGTATTCTCTCACAGGTGATTAGTAAAATATACAGAAAGACAACAAAAAAGCTATAGAATTTTCCTCGGTTCTTGGTTGTCATTGTCGTCATCATGATAGATACACAAGATAGAATAAAATAGCTTCATTGTACAATGCCATCTCCTTTTCTCCAATGTTTTTCTCAGAAAATCTCTGCAGGGGCAATACGGTAACAGCAATATATACTACCACCACAACTGATCTGACAAAGAATTCTTTAGAAAATAAATAAATATCTCATTACTTACTTTCTACACTAAATAGCTTCATTTACTCCATCCGATTTTATACTTTTCTTTATTCTGAGAAAAAGCCGATTTTCAGATGAAGATGTTGATTCTTATGTTTACCCACTTTTTTATATTTTACAATTTTCCTCGATGTGAAATCATTATACATTTGTTCATAAGAAGAAAAATATTTTGCTACTGTGTGTTCAAATAAATAATTGATGATAGAGTTGCAAACGCCGAAGAAGATGATCCCTGTTTTGTTGAAAATTGGAAGGAAAGAGAGAAAATGTTTTCCCCTTTCTTTCTTCTTCTCTGTCTCTCTTGTTGACACTCCCAATCTTGTCAAAAAAGATAAGAAGTGAGCGTAATTGTCTGTGTCAGCTATTGAATTGCTCGGAGAGGGAACGAAAGAAGGAAAGGTTCCCGTTCCCCCATCATCATCACCAAAACCATAAACCCTGACATCTCATATTCCACCAAGTATACATACACATGCTATTTTTTATAAAGACGACAAGAGATACAAAAGTAACAAGTTTTCTTTATGTTTCACGCCTAAAAATCTGAAAACACTCCTGAACAAGTGTATCGTATCGTATTGACGGTGCGGTGGTGACGGTATGGTTTGGTATACATTTTTTCCCTTCTTTTGTCGCTTTCAATAATAAGAGGAAAATATGGTAAGATGACGAGAAAAGTTTTCAAAGTGTGGTTTCCTGTTACATAAGTTTTCTATATACATCCATCAAGGCATATGCATATTTATTGCCAAATGTTTACACTATTATTATTCATAAAGACGCAAATAGGTTTGATCTTTGACGACCTCGTTTTTAATTTTGATAGTTGAGTTGTTGTTGAAAAAGGGAAAGTGGAAAGATGACGGTATGGTGTATGGTAGGCTGTTTGATGATTTTGGAGGAAGATGTGAAGTGAAATGGAATGAAGTGGAGAAAAGCTGCTTAAAAGTTTAGAGGCATCTGTGAAGCTGTTGTGTGGAAATATTATGTACAGATTTTTCCGGTTGAAATCATTTTCTCACAATGCCAAACCAACAAAACTTTTTTCAGGTTCAAAAGAGATGACAAAATATATATCTAGTCATCTTATCAAATTATTGTCACATGCATTCAACAAATATATTTTTGATATATTCATACATGACATGTCTTCAAAGATAAATTCCATCTGAAATAGAATTTCTCCATTTTTTCTGAAGTATGCCCTGGTCGTGGCCCTGGTCTGGATCAAAAAATAATTCCGAGTTGGTTGGGAAATACACTGAGCCGAAGACTTGTATAAGTTTATATATTGTCGTTTTCATCCATAAAGAATGATAATGGCTAATTTTTTCTAGAGTGCCATGTTGAATGTGGTATTCAAGCACTTCACTTCATATCCCATCACCATCATCACATTCTTCCAAAATTTCCTAGTCAATTTCGTCACAGTCATAAAATTGTGTGTCTGTGTAAGCGTGTGTGTGTGTTCAGGATGCATAGCAAAATGCTGGTATGTTTGATTGAGTAAAAATTACGAGATAAAATTCAATTTCCTCATTCATTCCATCCAAAAGCATCAGAGAGAATCTACACATTCCCCCTCTCTTTCTTCCGTTCCACCCTGATTCACTTTTCCCTGTGTATAATTTCTTTAGAGAAAAGTATGTAGAGAGATACAATATAAATACCACAGGTGATACACATATTTTTATAGTTTGATGACATTTTGCTGAAATTCAGCCATGAAAAATAATGAGATAAAGCTTTAGTTACTAGTGTGTGGTAAAAGCTTTTCATGATAATAATTTTATTGCATTTTCTTTGAAAAATATGAGCAAGTTGAGCTTGAGTAGTCCACACGGCCCTTTTCCATCTATCCATGTCTCAAGTTCTTCCATTGGCATTCTCTCTTTTATCAGTTCACATATCTCACACAAACACCGCTTTACGCTTCCTTACTACCTGAAACCCGAAAAACGTCCGTACATTTTTTGATGGATACGTCGATACAATATTCTTTTTTCTGAAAACCGGATACTGGTCCATATAAAAGAAGAGGTAAAAAAAAGCTTTACCATAAAATAAATGTCAACAAACCATCGCATCAAGAGAAATGATGATCTCTACCAGTCACCGTTTGTTTACCTTTCTTTTATGTGTGGTTTGGCTGTTGGTTGGTCTCTTCCTCTTTTGCCCGTGAAAGCATTCTTGTTCCTTTTTTAAAAACCTTTTAATGTTTTTTACTTCACCACCACCGTCATTCAGACAAAAGTGTAATCATAAATAGAATCTTTCAACAAAATAGAACATTTTTAGTGAAGTCATCTTCTCAAAATTGTTGAGCAAATAAGAAATTGTATTACAATGGATTGCTGTAGTGGTCTGGTAAATTGAATGCTGAAGGAGAAATTATATGGACAGTCATGTTCACATGTTTGTGTAAGATGACGTGACTTGGTACTTGAACAATGGACAGAAAATGTGGGAATAACTCGACTCATGTTTTCGATGAAAAGCTCTAAAAATGTTATGTCTGGTTGAGTCGTCACTTGAAACACTAATGGACTTCCTTTACACATCAAATTCATCTACAAATACAAAAAGTAATATGCGGACTTTTTTGTGTGTTCCGTTCCAATGCACTTTTTATAATGGCAGGTTTAACATGAAAGAAAAAACTTTCTCTTTTACAGATAAACGTACTTCTTTTCCCAACAATTTCTTTATTTTCCAGAAACAATCAGTTCTGTTTGATTTCTCCAAAGGTTCTAATAAAAGCTTTACATGCTGACATTCTCTTAAGATGGCAATAATAATGATGATGATGATGGTCAAGTTATTGGATATTTTTGAAGAAGTGACAATGATTTGAGCTTATTTATTTGTATTTTCTTCTAATTGGATATGTGGAGTAAACAACGGTTACAAGACAATGTCATTGTTTCATAAGTTAACATAGTTAACAAGTAGCAGATTGATTGGGATAGTCAAGCCAGGATAAAAGGCGACTCCCTAGGGGCCTCATTAACATCATCATTATTTGCACTGCATGGAATGAATAGAAGCACGCATTGGGACAAGGAGCAATTTGTAGAGATCTCTTTAGTGGTCATCTTTCCTAGAAAAAAAATCTAAAGGAAATTTGTCAAGGAAATCTTTGGTTGTGGTATAAATAAGAAGATTGGACCACTAATTTAAAGATGTTCGTTTGTAAATTGAAGTAGTAAGTAGTCCTTATCGTAATACCCTAAATAGACTAATTTCTTGGCTACACAGATTCTATTTTCAATTCATTCCAAATAATCGAAGAAGAAATACGTAGAAAGAGAAAATGTCCAGCAGCAAAAAGAAAGCAGAAGCAAAGAAAAAACAGGAAGCTGCTGACGCAGCAGGTCCTTTTCGCCTTACCCCACCAGCTGTGCAGCATTGCATAGTTAGTTTCAAGCCAAACCTGACTGACATGACATTTGAAGGGTCCATCCTTCTCCTAATGGCAGTAACGGAAGGTACAAACGTAATTATAGTAAATGCTGCGGATCTCATTATCACCAAAGCCATTTGGGAGGAAGATGTCACGCTGAATCGACAAGAACCTTCGGAAATCATTGTGGAGGATAGGGGCGTCTTGAATTTAGTATTTGAGCCAAGTCTGTTGGAGCAAAGTGGACAACTGAGATTAAACTTTAAGGGAAACATGTCAGATAAAAAGTTGGCTGGATTTTATGTGTATAACACTGCGCCAATTATACATGCTGCCCAAGAGGAAATTATAGGACCAGATGGAAACACTGTGATACAACCCCCGCAACAAAAGCAGCAGTTGTGCTTGCTAACACAGTTTGATCCTTGTGAAGCCAGGAGATGCTTTCCATGCTGGGATGATCCCGCGTTTAAGATAACCTATGATATTATAGTGATTGTACCGAAGGGGTCGGTGGTACTTGGACCTACGGTATATAAACGAATGAAATAAAATAGTTTCGCACCTATATAATATATAAATGGCTGCTCAAAAAATGATTATTGATTGAATAGCCTGTGAAAGCTACTTACCCTCATCGTCGTGATAAGACGTTGGAAATTGCGGAATTCAAAACTACTCCAAAACTCAGCACTCACGCCTTGGGACTGGCTTTCGGCTACTTTGACTTTGTAGAACAGAAATGTCTCGATGATGAAATGTTGGTACGGATTTACACTCCACCTGGAAAAACGGGGGATGCCGAGTTTGCCTTGAGTTTGAGCTGTAAGGCACTACAATTTTTCCAGGAGTACTTTGGCTGTTCTTTGAATTCTCAAAAGTTGGACTTGGTGGCAGTACCTGACTACATTTACAGCCCAATTGAGTGCTGGGGCCTAATTTTCTACAGAAGTGCGGACATTTTGATGGAACCTGATACTGCTGTATATGATTTAATGCTGATTTCATTGGCAATTTGTCACGAAATTTCAAAGCAGTGGTTTGGCAACTTGGTGACGCATGAGTGGTGGTCTCATCAGTGGCTCAAGGAGGGATTTGCTGCCTTTGCAAAATATATATTTGTGGATCAAATGTTACCGGAAATGGAAGTTTGGTCTCATTTTGTGACTCATGTGCTTCACAGAGCTATGCGCATCGATGCCAATAAGCTAGTACATCCGGTTGAAGTAAATGTATCAACAACTGCAGAGATTGAAGAAGCTGTAGATGAAATTTGTCTTTATAAGTCTGCTGCAATTTTGAGGATGGCACATCGATTTATTGGAGATTTGCCTTTTAGACAAGGTCTGGAAATCTACCTGAATCGGTATAAGTTTGGAAATGCTAACAGCACAGACTTTTGGAAATGTTTGCAAGATGCCAGCTCTAAACCAGTGTTGACCATGATGACATCTTGGACGCAAGTCAGGGGATATCCTTTGATAAATGTGACTGGTAAGCAGGAAGGGAGAATGAAGACTTTGAAATTGACTCAGGAGCGCTTTCACTATGACCAATCTCAGAAGGATTTGAAAGGTCAAAGTCCAACATTCGTTATTCCATTAACGTTTTCCACGAGACATCATCCGACCTCTGCTGTCGTGGAACATGTAATGGACACCAAGTCTGTTAGTATTACCATTCCAGACGTGGCGAAAAACGATTGGATAAAAGTGAATCCTGGCTCTATTGGCTACTTCAGAGTGAAATATCCACACGACATGTATTCCGCTTTGGTGTTTGCCATTCGAGAAAAGTCGTTGCCACCTTTGGACCGCGTTAACATTTTGGATGATAGCTTTGCCTTGCTCATGGCCGGACACAATACAACAGTTGAGGTGCTGTCGTTAATTGAAGCTTTTGTTGAAGAGGAAGATTTTGCAGTGTGGACCACAATTAGCAAAGTTTTCGACAAGTTTCTTCGAGTATTTGAACATGTGGGAAAGGCAGACAGTTTCAGGTCCTTTGGCAGATATATTTACGGTCAAATCTATGCAAAAGTGGGTTGGACTGGCGAGGATGAAGAAAATTTACAGAAGAAACTTCTCCGCAGTTTGGTACTAAGAATGATGGCAAAGTTTAATCATAATGAAGTAGTGGAGCAGTGTAAGGTGATGTTTGAGGGTCAATTTGGGGAGGAAGGAGTAGCCATTCCGATTGACTTGAAGTTTGTCATTTATAAGAGTGCTGTGATGCATGGCAATGAAACTGATGTGAAGAGATTTTTCAGGGTAAAATGAGATTCTTAATATTAGTGTAATTTTTTTATCTGATGGGTTGAAGTTGTAAAAATTAAGATGGATTTTAAATATACTTGAATAGATGTACCGAGAAACTGATTCACCAGAAGAAAGGGATAAATTGGCGTATGCAATTGGTAGCGCCCGAGGTGCCGTTCAAATTCAGTATGTTTTGGATATGTGTTTCTCCGACGAAGTACGGCGAGCCCATACCATTTTCATAATGAGTGCCATCGCAAAAACGAAAATGGGTAGGGAAATGGCCTGGACATGTTACAAGGATAACTTTTCCGTTTTTAGGAATAAATATGTAAGTAGCCTTTCTTGTAAATAAGAAGTCATATTTCGCCTTCGGGGGAAGAATATTTTTAGCAACTATGATTTATAATTCGGTTCACTCATCACAGGGTCCCCATCAAGCAAGCAACCTTTTAGAAGCCATTCTTGAGGATTTCTCCACAGAAGACAAAATCACTGAAATTCAGGAATTTTTCAAAATGAATCCTTATCCAGGAACTGAATGGGCTGTGCAACAGATTTCCGAGAGTATTCGTTTGAACGAGCTTTGGCTCAAAAGGGAAAAGAATTTGACGGCTTTGACTGATTATTTGGAGTCTATGGGTCCATAAAGTCTAATCTAATCCAATTGATTGGAACTTTTTTTTGTTAAAAAAGTCTACATTCAAATAAAAAATGATGTTCGTAATTTCAATAAAAATTTAATATCTATTCCAAAACACATTAATATCCTGAATATAAATTAGTTTTTCTTCTTCTAAGAAGCACCACCCACGCCCCACAAACATAAAAAATATGAGAAAGTAAATTATTAGCTTTCTCTCGTATTATCTATTATCCATATATCCTCTGTAATTTTTGTTATGAAACGAAGAAAATTGAGAGTAATATAATGAGATACCTTGAGATAAAATGATCTTTTGAAGCTTCAGTATTTTTTTCTCGTGTTCGTAATAAAATGTATTTAAGCTCATACGTAAGTATCTTTCATCTTTTTCTCCAATGGCTTGGCTATTGTGTGAGTTTATTTTTTGCTCTTTATTTCCATCTATCTCGAATTTAGTCAAGATCATCGCATCTTCATTGTACTATTGTCGTTCTTGCGTATTATTGCAACAAGTTATATAAATGTTCTATTTACTTACCAATAAAAGCTGAAAGAGAAGCAGATAAAAGGAAACAAAAGTAATTATGATTACAATTTACAAGATACCAAAAAAGAAGACACGGAAAACGAAACGAAAGGAGAAAAAATGATGACATGGAAAATAGAGAAGAAGAAAAGGAGAAATATGAGAGATTCGTTCTCTATTTTCCAGAAGAAAAAAAATACGGAGGACTTTTGGTACGCCATAAAAATGGCGAATGATCATGGTCTTTAGTGTTCAGAGATGAGAAAGTTAATAACTGATGACTGTGCACAGTTGAAAGGGAAAAGTAGACGATGGTGGTAGCAGCGGAGGTTTTTTGGTTAATGCGGTGGGTTTCCATTCCGATCCGGACCAGAGAGATGTATGTACATTTTGTAAGTCAAGTCAACTCTACAGGTTTTCCTTTCTCGGATATTTTTTTCGGAGAATTTTCTGTTGGTTGGCTTTTTGCTCCACAGAAGCTTGAATGGCTTTAGGGATTCCTGAAGAATAAAAGGAACTAATCCTTGTTTCTTCTTTTTTCTCAGAGTTTCTACACAAAAAAGTATTTTGTAAGCGGAGAGTAAATCCCATCAAAAATAGATAAAGTTAAAAAGAAAAGCGGATCTTGGTAGTACAGACATAGTTAGAAGATTCGGAGAAGAATGGAATGATGAAGGGAAAAAAATATTAGGCAATGTGATGCTTTTCGTGGTAAAATTGTAAAGGAGGATTTTTTGTAAGCTAAGCCAAAGAAACCCGAGAAGAGGAGAAATCCGTATGCACATTTTTTATTACCTGGTGCACGCGGTGGTCTTATGTAAAAATTAAGGATTGAATGAATGACTCACTCAACAATGTAATTATTTATTACTCTGCCAATCATTGCTGAACATTGGAGAGAAAAATAGCTTAACCCTTTTTTATGGAAAATCATTTTACACTGAATAGTGCATAATATTATGTTACTCTTTCAGAAAATGTTTTACTTTTGATGTCCTATCCGTTCAGTAATTCAGTTTTGAAGTTTTTGATGGATTTCGAACGTAAATGGCGAATTGTCACACAAAAATTAAATGAGTCCACTCACACTCTCGTCATATGACATCATGCACAGGTCACTTTTCATAAAAGTACCATTTTGTCATCATGTCATGTCCATCCGTTTTCCCCTTTATGTATGAAATAGCCTTTATATTTTAAACGCAAAAGACATCACTATTATCCAATATCTATAATAGCTTCCGAAAATGCAATCATTCTGACGTAAAGGGTCAAAGCTCTGGCTCTGATCTCTCAATCAGTTCAGGTCACACTTGAAATTTTATTGAAATAACTTGATATATAAAAATCTGATTACATAAAATGCATATGTATTTCAATTCCGGAAGAGATCCTGTTGCTTTTGTGAGTGTCCATTCAGCAGAGCAGGATAAAAAAACGACGTAGGAAAAGCAGAGAACAAAGTGGCAAGTGAAAAAATGATTGATATTAAATTGAATATTTTACCCGGATAATTTAATTTTCCAGGGAAAAGAGTTTTGGTTGGGATGCTGTGAACTTGCTGGAATATGGACCGAAATGCATTTCCCCCAAAATTACCCATGATTTATTTTTAGTTGCTTGGTCTTTTCCACTTAAAGACCCAAAAACAAGGCAGAGGGAGGCATTCAAATGGGCTGGTTGACACCACCATGCCACCGCCACCAACCAAAAAAACCAAAAGAGTGCGACAGATTCCATTCCATTCCAGGGACGCGAAGGACGACATTTCACAAAACCAAGTAGGCAGAATATGATTCGGTGGAAAGTGGAGTGGAAAATAGATAGAGAGACGCTTACAGCAACTCTTTTAGGAAAAAGGAAAGGGGTAAATAAATAAAAGTGAAAATCAACAGGAGACAAAATGCCAAAATGAACCAGCAACAGAGACAAGCTCCCGAGAACAAGTTGCTGTTTTTGGAAAAGGGGGAAAATAAGATTTGTCCAGAAAGGAGATTCACATCTTATTACAGTCACAGTTTTACATTCAATTTATATATCTGATTTTATAGATTTCATGCATTTATTTTTCTATTTTGGTGGGTTGGATTGAAAATGAGTAAAAAATTGTAAACTTGTCGTCGTCTCTCAGAAAAAGATGATACAAAGTGAGTTCTCTATCTAGTATAATATTATGTGTATACATCGCTTGGGAATTCCCTTTAGTTTTTTATGAAAGATTTTATAGAAAGTGCTTTGCTTTTCAAGTGGTTTGGCTGGATGGAGGACACTTGAGAAATAATAAATGTATTGCGTTTTGTATTTCCATTGCTATTTTTTAGAGAGATTTGTTGAGAGAAATATTATTGAAAAAACAATAGCCATAAATGGTATTTGTATTGTGGAGATGATGATATGATAGATAAAGATAGAAGAAAGGATTATATGTATGTATGAGGATACTTCAGAAAATAAAGTGAATGTCTATATTATTTTATGTATCGGCAGAATTCCCAGATGGGTATTCTGTAACAATTTTTAGGAACAACCCGTTGCACTCAAGAGAACGTTATCAGGATTATGATGATCATCAAATACGCATTTATCATTTGGCTTGGCTCAATAAAATGAATTGAATTCCTTTTTGTCTTTTTTGTGAAATACGGGTTTTTGATGAGCTAATTTCTGGTCAACTGGCAAATGCTTTTGAATAGATTTTAATTTTTTAAATGTTTTTGTTGATTTTCTGTTAAAATTCTTTTTTTTTGAAATTGTAATCATTTTTGACATGTTTCGGATGGTATAGTTTGGTTTTGGTTGATTTGAACACAAAACGGAAATAAAAATTTCCTTAGAAAGTAACTCAAGCGAAAGTAACTCTATTTACCTCACGGGATGCACATAATTATTCAATTTGCTTTGAATTACGTTTAATCGCATCTGTCCGAATATTTGAAGCGTGAATGTAAATTTTTTCATAAAATACTTATTTTTTAGTAACTTTTGTGGATAAAAGCACATTGTTTACTTTTAAAATTTATGAAAATAGGAATTGTAAAAGGAAAGTATACAAAAGAGAAAAGGTGCATTATGTGTTATGCATTCATGATGAATTGATGAATCCATTGTGGTAGTTGGTAACTGACGAGTAAGATGAGCTTGTGCGGTGTGGCATCTGGTTTTGTAAACACGTTTTAAAGAAGAGACAAAATAACTTTATTTTCTGAAATGAATGAATTCGTGTAAACCAAAAAGTAAAGGTGCTCACAACCTATTATTACACTGATAATCTAAGTAAACAATTGATGCGCACGTTTTGTGTAGAAATTTATTTTTCATTCAATTTACCAACAAAATTTAAAACCTGTCTGACAGACAACCTTATATTTTGTTTGTTTTTGTTTGATGTACATATTTACTAAAAATACCTTAAAGTTGCTCTTAAAAGTCTGTTCGCATTAAGGAAACAAAGCAAATGATGTGACTTGATGAGATAATGATGAGGTCGGTCAGACACACTGTTGCCCTCCATCAGTGTCAGTGAGTGAAAACCTTAATGGTTGAGTAAACAAAACAGAGGTAAAAGAAGGCGAATCAAATGAACTAAGCTTATTGTGTTACCTTCACCTTGTCAGGAATATTGAAGGTGATGAAAGTTATAGGCATGCAGATGTACTACTTAAAGTTGTACATAC
>JAQFXM010006623.1:0-12955 GCA_034693345.1 Entomobrya multifasciata | reverse complement strand
AATTCTTTTGGTCTTTACTGAGCAATTATCATACCCACCTAAACATTAAGTTTGTCAAGTTCCCCAGCGAAAAAATCTTCAGTTCACTTTAATTCAAGTAGTTCAGCTTGTACTTTTCTGTGTCTTGGGATGCTCACCTTATCCATTTGTCAAAGTGATCTTTCCTCTCGTATTACTCTTTTTACTGTTTGCAAGGGAGAAAGTATTACCAAAAGTTGTTGAGAAAAAATATTTGGGTGTTTTAGACAAATTTAATTTTAGTTTATCAAAGCGCATGTCCATGTAATATTTGTAATCACAAAAATTAAATGTCCATTAAATATTTAACTGCTATATTTCCTACAAATTTTATCCTCATTCCGCAAAAAAAATAATTGGCTAATTTGTATGCGAAAGAAGTCAGTTACCACCACTTCAAAAACAGAAAATGCAAGAAGCATAAGTTCCTTACATGAAAACATAATTTATAACATTTAGTAGTGCTTTCCTTTGTCTTTAAGTGTGTGTTATCCATGTTATTTAAGTATCATCATAAACAAACATATGGTACCCTGAGCTTCTTCCGCCAATAAGAGAGCGAGGAATCATGGTAAAAAGCTTGGGTTTCCCCAAAGATTAAAAAAAATGATAAATAGGCTAGGAAACAAGGAGAAAAAATTATTGATATCATTGGTCAAGTTTTTGATAAATTGAACTGTAACTTGAATTTTTCTCCTTCTTTGGTATCCAAATGTTAACGAACTCATTGCTTGAAATTTAAATTTTGAAATATCTGGTACCGAATTTTTAGAAAGTTCTATATTGTATGAATGTATTTTAATGGGATAAATAATGATCAGGTATTAATTTCGTAACTTGGCAGATATTTTGCAGCGACAAATTTTCGGAAATTTCCTTTAATCTGTCATAACTTTATCAGCAAAACTGTTTTCTCTTTACTCACTTCAGCTACAATTTTAGCCTATACATAAAATGAGGTTTGATGTGCATATCAAACGCAAATTGGATCAAGGTCGTCTGACGACGCGTGTATGTATGATTGTTTTTTCATGGTGAACGTTCTACAACAATAAGTTGCATTTTTCCCTGACTAAACCTGCACATACTAACAATGTTTTACATCAGGACAATTTTAATTAGGAAATATCACAATAATTGCGATAAACCTAAAAAATTTCATTTTCCCCTCTGTCTTCAAACCAAAAACTAAAAGCTAAACCTCATATGAAAGACGAAAATACTGAATAAAAGGAATATGCGCATGTTTTCACGTGACAAGCAAACATTCAAGCAATTTCATAAGTGGTTGAAAGGTAAACTATCTGAATAGTCATGCTTCCTGTTAAAAATACGATTTTGTGTATTTATTTAAGATTCTAATGTTTTGCGACCACTGCAAATACGTAAGTTTAACTAGCTTGCATACTAATTATGATATTGGACAATATTTTGTACTTTGGTCAACGACAAAAACCCGTGAAACTGCTTATCTTCTTATCAATTGGAATGTAGGTCATTTTACCAGTTACTGGAATAATATGCGGGTAAATGTAAATGATGTAGAAACGGAGTATGTTTGTTTCATAGCCAAATTTTGACCAAAAAAAGAGAATAGTTAATCAATGTCTTGTTGGGCAGATAACAGTTTAATTTTTATTTAGGTCGTTGTTAAAAACACTGTTTGATTTTAACGCGATATTTTATCTAATGTGCAACCATAGCTACTTAGGGATCAAATCTTAAAGGAAAGTTTGTTATTGAATTACTTCTGGAGTTTTTAAATTCGCAGGCTAAACCACACGCAATAGTTTCAGCATATGATATTGAGACGAAGCTTGTTTAAAATATTGCAAGCTTTTGTTTTAGAAAATAGCAAATAGACACGTATGTATATGCTAAGAAAATATACTGTACGACGTACGTACAGGTAAATTGAAGACCACCCATACATCTCATTTCAAATGTGTTATTCATGGAACCGAAACTTGGTGTAAATGTATACTTGGTGAGTACACCATGGTTTTATTCCTGATAAGAATAAAAAAAGATAAGATTAACGTACTCAGACACCAAAAACCAGTAAACACGCTTGCATTTGCTAAGACTGATTCAATCATAGTTTGTTTGAGCTGCAGTGAATATTGGAAAAACTTTCGTTTTTTTAATTGACACAAATGAATTCCGATTCCAATTTATTATTTTATCCCATATTTTGGGATAAAGATAAAGTACTGAATTTTTTCCTGGAGTATTTTGAACTTCTCAATCAAGGAAAGTGGTGCAGTGATGTGCGTAATTGTATCAACGACTTAAACAACAAGAAACGATCTGCTATACATCATCCATGTAATGATGCTGAGCACAAAGTACGATGTGGTTGGTTAGATAAAGTATGGGAAAAGGAAGAAAATGTTAAAGGTAATATCGAAAGAGTGAGTTTCATTGGCGCTTACCTTAAATACACAGAGGATTCTCAAAACCCAGATCTTTTGCAATTTTCATACAATGGACACCTATGGTTTGACTTGATGCGTGCCATTCGAAATTTATACGTTCACAAGTAAGTTATAGACATACTTCAGTTCCATAAATTAATTAATTCAATAAAAACATCTTAAAATGCTTTTTTTTTAAAATATAACTTTTTTATCTTTCCAGATATGACACAAAGATCAAGGGATTCAAAAGTTTAAGTGATGATGCAAATACTGAAGTGAAACAAATGCAAACACGTGTTCGAGACTTGATAGCTGAGGGTTATCTTGATTACTGGCTTGAAACGTTTCCGGATATGCTTTTTGTTTTTTATGAACATGCAATCGAGAAAAAGGAAAGATATATTAAATTACCAACAACAGACAAAGATTGTAATTTGCGTAAAAACTTTATTGAAAAGTTTTATCTAGAAGAAGTTGGTAAGGTATCATCTACACCCTCACGACTGGAGGACGTTATAGCAATCTTTGATACATTTTCAGCAAATGAAGCTAAAAATACTTCTGGTAACTTTATTTTAATCAAACATTCCAAAATTATTATCATTAAGCAACATAAACATACATACAAATACACTAATAAACTGTCTATTTTCAGGTTTGCTACTTCATTCAGTAAAGATAGTCGGAGGACCGCAAGTTCATTTCATGAAATATCCAGAGAGCAAGTTCTTAGGCGGAATATATACTCCCAACGAGATAGTAGTAATGACCTTGAGCTTAGAAGACATCCCAGATACAGGTTCTTTGGACTTAACTTGTAAAATTTATCGAAAATTAAATACAATTGGTGAAAAAAGTATGTTGGCTGACTATTTCCTCAAGAGGCTTTACCACGATTCGTTGAAATTCAAGTCCACTCTAACATTTAGACAAACATCAGTAAAAAATCTATCACATGACGTTATAAATTCACTTTACATTTTCACTGATGACATAACGTCTGCATTGCTTTACCAGAAAATGTATTTTAAACATCGCAAGTTTAAAAACGTATTTGTTTACACCAGCAGGACTTTTAGAGATGTAGAAAAAATTTCCAAAAACGTCTTTGATCAAACAGATCAAAATTTCGTTAAAAATGAGCTCAGTTGGAAAAACCTAGATGTGGGCTACAAAAAGAAATTATATGATGGAGGCAAAAATTCATTTCGCCTTTACGCAAGATCAAAGACTTCACATGATTTGAAAAATATATATTCGGCGATAGATGACTGCAAATTGAATGAAACTCAGATTTTGCAACTGATGCATGAAAAAGAACCAGCTTTATTAACCACAGGAATTCCATCAGATTTCAATGAAAAGCAATTTTACAATTGTTCACTAGAATCAAATGATTCAGTAAGTAATTTGAAAATCATAGATGATAATACCTTTAAAAGTAGTCTACTAGAAAACTGCAATGCTAAAATAGTAACTATCATCCATGGTACTGCATGCATGGGTAAATCATGGCTCTTAATGTCTACTTGTTGCTATCTTGAAACCCAAAATCAACTAGTAACATTTCATCAAGCTTACAATTTAGTTGACGTTCTTAAAAACAGGGACATTGCAAATTATGATAAAATTACCATAATCGAAATATTGTGGGAAAGTAAGCTGGAACAAGATATTATTACAAAGCAAAGTAACAAAAATAAGTTAATCTATCTTCTAATTGACGACTTTAGCGAATTAGTTGACGAAACACACAAAGAGCTACTCTGTAATTTTATTAAACATGTTCGAGAGAACCTTAATGTAAAACTTGTTGTTACATACTCTAAAAAGGAAGTTGAAGCAAACACTTTTGAAAGTTATCAGTTATTCTCTTTGCAACCGGTCGATATTAATGGTTTTATTAGTCATTATTTCCAAGACATTTTCGGCACAGAAACCGATAACAGTAAGCGAAACTCTTCAAACCTAGAAACAGCTTACAATGATCAGTGTAAAAATTTAGGCCATTTAAAAGAAACGCCGTTTGCTTGTCGAGTGTGGTGCTATGCATATGAAAAATATATTGACCTTGCGGACCCATTCAAGCCAAATCACCAGTTGAACATCACAGAAATACACAGTTACCTTGTAGAAAGGCAACTTAAAAACCGTCACCCAAATTATGATTATTACGTCAATACGACCGTACTTATGTGGCCGTATTTAACCAAGTCGTTCATGGAACGATTCTCTAAATTTGAGCCAAACTTGCTCAAAACAGGTTATATTACTGAATTATTTGGCGACAAAATTTCATCATCAGTGCTAGACAGGGCAGAATTTTTGCAGGGAACGATAAATGATTACTTAATTGCTTATCTTGTAAAAAAAATAGTTTTTCTCAGCAATGCTGGTTCATTGAGGGCAAACATGTGCACGAAACTTTGGGAAATTCTTCAGGTCGACAGTAATGAAATGAAATTTAAATATGAACACATTGTTGAATTTCTTAATTCTATGTGTTCAGCAGAAATGGTACGGCAAGTAGTCAATCCAGCTAAGAACGTAAATAAAGTTGTTCATGAGATCTTAAAACTTTCATTAAAATTCAAGTACGAACAGCTGTTTGTTTCTATACTAAGCATCATGGACCCTTATGACCATGAAATTGAGTTTCTGGGTCCCGAAATCGAAGACAAAGTTTATCCAACAGAAGTTTTCCAAAATGCTTGCCAAACTCAAAATTATTCAGTTCTTTTTTATTTATTAAAGTTTAACGATGTAATATGGGATGTTAAAGACATGGACGGCTCAACCTGTTTGACTCATGTAGAAAATCAAATTACAAATGCAAAAGTCAAGAAGAAACTGACTCAGAAATTAAAAGAAAGAATTAATTCAGCAATTCTGCATCGAGAGATTATGAGTATAATATAACTCAGATTATATATTTGGACTTATACGAGTCCCAAATTATTTATTAGTTGTTAGAAGGAATAATAGCGTGTGTTGATGCAAGTTTACACTGTCTCCAATGTTTTGAGCAGGAAACGTAAATAACTAATTGAAACTGTAACTTTAAGACATTTTAAATTTTCTATTGAAAATACGGAATTTCAAATTAATTTTAAGGCGACTTGTCGGCATTAGTTTACTTCACCTTTGTAGTAATTATTTTATTTAACGTTATAAATGTGTTGAAATTGTTACACATGTATATTCGTATTTATGTATATTTTATTTCATTTCATTTATCTAAAACTAATTTTATAAAGTTTTCCGTGTAATGTAGCTATACAATAAGGAAAATCTGCATGAGAATTATATCATGCTTGAGTTTGATTTATGTTCACCCTACTTTTACAATCAATAAAATGATAAGCAAAAATGTTTTATTAACCTGACAAGCACACAAAATTCATGAAAAACTTTATTATATTTGTAGCTTTAGCCTCTTTTTTATCAACATTATTTTTTGTTGTCAGCGATTGTCCAGATGGTACATGCAATCAGCAATTTTATACAATGCTAAACCTGTAATATTAAATATGATTGAAGTAAACAAAGTTGAAGAAATATTTTATTAAACGTTCTCTTTATTTGTAAACCGCAAACGTTTTGGTTCCATTTACACTAGAAATGTATTTGTGCCCAAATAATATAGCTTTCATTTTTCACCATATTACAGCCGTGTCGAACGTATCAAACCGCCATTTTATTCAGTCATTTGCAATTACAACTAAAATGCATGATCAAGACACAAAGTACATAAGCTTGGTTTTACCGAAATGGAATCCAAAGCTGTACAAATTTGGAGATTAAATCAACTTATTGATGTAAAGCTGACAAGGAAGAGATACCAACTGCGTATCGTGTTGGTACTCGTTACAAGCCCCGTGCTAATATGACGACTTGCCAACGTCGACATTTTGCTAACATCGAACTTGCCGAAAGTCTATCTTGCTTACATCCAATTTGCTCACCGTGTAAACTCTAGATTTCAATGATGAGTGTTATTTTAAATAGTTATGATAGTTTATACATTGATGGCCCGTCGGGAATAGCCACTACCCCAGCAAGAAACAATTTCATTCTGACCAAAATTTCTTACTTTACCCTGAAATGTAGATGTACTATTTTAAATAAAGCTTGAAAACGAAAATAACCTACGCGCCAGAGATATTCTTCAAAATACAACTACTAAGGAGGTGTAAAAGGTTGGCTGAATTGCATAGCATTTTGAAATGTTGAGATATAAATATCAATGTGGGTCCTGGAGTAGGTTTTGTTATTTATTTACTAAGATGCCAACCTTTGAGATTTGCCGTTGAACGTATAACTTTGCTATGCGCTCTCCGCGCATACAAAAACGCGTGCTACCGAAAAAAGTTCGAGACAAAATGCATGGCAAGTAAGCGATCAACTGACGAATTTTCTGTTTGTATCCTATGCAAAGAGCGCATTTAGTTTCATTGAACTACATATTCAAATAAATAAAGAAACTCACACATAAAACAAAACTGATTTTTTATGCTAATGATATAGGCATTCTTGCATTTGTAATTGGAATTCATGAATTCAATGTACAGTTGGGATTTTTTATGTGAGTCATGCATATATTTGGAGTGAATTGACGTCTTTTATCTTGAAAAACATTGTAATCATAAAAGAGATAAAATGATGTGTCATTTTCTTTATTAATTTGTTGGCCGTTATGCAATCCATAAAAAATATTCAAGCATTCACGTGAGTTGATTAAAGTAAGTTTTGGTGACCAGTTTCAATGCAACGACTGCGGACCTAACTTTAATGTAAGGTGGAAATATCGCTTATTGTTCTGGTGCGTAAAGTTTTGAAAATTTCTGTGTAGGCTCCTTTAAGTTATTTTATGCAATTTTTTGTGACAATACTAAGAAACAACCAGATATTTGAAATAGTATCAACATATAACTTCCAGCCCTCATTAGTTCCGACAATGAGCTCTATTTGCCTCAACACTTGCGGTACATCTCAAAATTTTAATTTATTTTATCATAAATTACTCAATAAATGTATTTCCCCAATGCAACAACCACATAAAAAAAAGTTCTGACGGTATTTCAAGTTACCCCATGTTCTGTAAAACAATACTGAAACTTTACCTTACTGTTGTCAGGGTTCGCTCGAAATACGGTTTGTCAGATACTTAGCTCTTCGGTTAAGCTAAAGACATATGATGTCTGGAGAAAGTTCTGTGAATGCCTGGGTTGTAAGGATTTCCAGTCAAAAAATACTCATCATCAGTCAAAGAAGCATAGAGTTTACTTGGATATTTACGACTTGTTGACAAGATGGTGCGATTTAAAACCGACAGAGTCAACGTTGGAATCTCTGCTTGAAGTTTTGGACCGCTGTGAGCTTTGGCAAGAATTTGGTATTTCTATCTGTTATACCTAAATGCATAACATTTTATTCTTATTTTAACCATGCGTATACATAGCTGTTCATTTTTACAGATATCTTACGGGAAACCTTTTCATTGGCTCCAAGGACTGCTACACTTCCTGGAGTTTCTATTTCCTCGGACGTACTACAGGAATTTGGAGAGCATGTGTCCAAAAACTGCAGTGTTCTTACTAATTCAACTATAATTAACAACAGTTTGTTGAAATATCTTCAAGAATCATGCTCATCTGAGGCCCTTAAATGTAGCATAGCAACCATCAACGTAATCGAGTACCTATTTTTAAATTTACCATTTATACAGGGATTCCACTACATTCAGATTTATTATTTATAGAACTCTTCGCTTGACGGCCCAACAAAAGGACATGCATTTTACAGTGCAATACGAAACAATCCAGAATGCTTACAAAATGTCATATTTTCACTAGAAAAAGATGGACAGTATAAGCCTGCATGGATTTTGAGAAGAGCATTTCGTAAATTTGATATTATGGAAACAGTTTTCAAGCCCATTGCATGCAATCCTTACGTTGTTGACAAAATAGTTGGCTCAGCATTCTCATACGAATGCAACAAGGGATTAAATTTTTCACAAATATTTCACATGCTATTTCCAGAATTTGGCCAGTTTAGTCCTTCGATGAAATCGTTTCTTGGTATACTATCGACGTTCGTATTTACAGACGGGGTAAGTTTAGAAGTTTTTAATTTACTAAAAAGTTTTGAAAATATTTGTCTTCTAATGCCTTGCACACGCAGTTAATATTTTGTTAAGTTAAATTTTTACGACTCTTAAATCTCCTAATTATTTCCTTTAATTTTCAGAGCACCAAAGAACAAGCTATTGTTAAACAGTTATTTAAAACGTTACACATTCAATATTCTGAAGCTGACGGAATATTTCAGTTTTGGGTCTATCTCGTAAAGGTAAATTAAATAAATTACAAATATATTGACATGTTTGATAAATATTCAATAAGTTTCATTTACTGTAGACATATGGGATTCTCTGGGACAGTAAGGATGAATTTCCTATGATTTTTAATTTCATGAATGTATTTCCCATACAACAAACTCGAGTTGTAATACTGGGTCAGTATCCATCCCCTCTCTGCAAACCCAGTGGTTTTGCTTATCATGGATGCAAAAGTAGATCGATTCAAACCATCTTGGAGAATCTTAACTTCGAACTTAAACTTTTAGACAGAAGCCTTGAAATCCCAAGTGAAATATTAGAGAAGTACCAAGCCTATTCTTTGCTAGATGGATGGCTTGAACAAGGTATATTTTATGTACTGTTTACAAATATTTTCTCCGACCCTAACACTATTTCTAACACACATGATAAAATTTTAGGGGTACTTATGTTTAACGTTTTACTAACGTTAAACAACATTTGGTCAGAATTCACGAACTTTCTTATAAAATATCTGAGTGTAAACTACTCAAACATGGTATTTATTATAACTGGAAAACTTGCTGCAGAAACAGTTTACTTGATCGACCAGGTCTGAATTCAATAAAAGTTTAATACAATTTGGCGTACTAAACTTTAAATTTGTTTTTGATTAATTCCTATTACATTCACAGGATAAACATGCTGTCTTTAAAGTATACCTTCCGATCCCAGCTAAACATTTCCGATGGGAAGATGTTCTACCTCTTATTAATACGAACTTTTATTTTTATCAAGTCACGGGAAACCCAAATTTAATTGACTGGGGCAAAGTTTCAAGTAAGGATAAAAGGGATCGACTGGAAAGAGAACAACAACATCTTTTTCTTAAGTACAAAGAACTCTTTGATGAATTATTAAAAAAATCCAACCCGGGCCAAATGAAGAATAAAAAATGTTTATTTAAGTGTTTTGTCTCTCTTGAGAATGTAAATACTGCTGGGGAAACTGACCGAAAACTACAGATTGCACCACTATCAAAAATACTATGCTCGCCTAAACCGGCGTCACAAAAGCGTTCTCAAAAAATTAGATCTATACTTAGAGAAGTATCGATGAGGTATCATAAGACGAACGTTTCTTTAAAAAGCTAGAAAGTTTTTCAATTTGAAAAATTGTAAATAGGAACTGTATCGATGTAAAATACATTCGAATATTGAAGTAAGGAATGAGTGCAGCAGGTATGTATTAAAAATTTAAACAACCACTAATTGACCAGAGTGCCAGCGATAAGTATTTGCCGATAAATCATGATATTTGATTAAAGGCTCTATATGGTAAATAGAGATGTATTTAATAGCCTGAAATAATAATTGACGATTGGGCTGATAATAGACAGCTCCCAAAAAACTTTGTATGCTTGATTAATGAAACAAATATGTAAATATAATATTCATATTCATTTATTCTTAGTGTTTTAAAAAATGTGAATTAATCTTATTAATTTTAGAATGTTAAATGCTTATATGAACTAAAAATTATGAAATTAGATATTGCAATTCAATGTTGTTTATTTTCGAGTTAATTTTTTTTGGGAAATTATGTGTCATACGTCTAAAATTCCTGAATAACTCCCATCTTTCAACAAATCAATATAAATCAATTATGTGTACTGGATTGTCCCATAATAATATGGCGCAATAATCCAAAGCTTAAAATGACACGATTACGATTAGATTCGATGTCACAGTCTGCCATCATTTATTCTGCCCCTTTCATTTGCCCTAATTGTTCTCACAACCTTTGCTGGATTGCAACCTACAGGACTTAAACTAAAGTTTAATCTTTGTCGCATCAAAAACAGTTGTCCTGATACATATAGGAACTTGTATATTCAGCAAGTGAAGAAGCTTTAATGCCTTTTGCTTCTAAAATACAAAAGGCATACATTTTCTCAGCCCCAAAAAGTTGTCATCAAAACGCTGAAGATAATTTATACGATACCTGAGGTAGAAAATTGCATTTTTGCGTTGAATTTTCTGAGGAATCAATTACCCCTGTAATTATTTTCCGAAATTCCCCTACCATTCTTGTCTATATTTCCTGTAATCGATCTATATATAGCCACTGTATTCCATCTCGGTAGGGTCCTGTGATCAGTGTTTCATGTTCCATTTAGCATACTTATAATAAATAGTCTGTCTTTAAGTTTAACCCAGTTTTTAACATATTGAACATTTGAGACTAATAGTCTTGTAGTAACAAAAATGTAACCCATTACATATTTCAAAATATTTCATAAGCTATCGTGCTTTGAGGTCATAGAGTGGCAGGAAATCAAGTCGGGTAATTATTAGTGGGAAAATGTTTTTCATGGTTCTAAATCGGGTGCTTGTGCACCCATCTTATGGTAAAAAATCTACCTTCGAAATAATTTCGCCGTACGGTTTGCACCCTAATTAATTATTCATTTCCCCCCTAAATATTACTTATTTCCCTGCTTTTTTGTATAAACAATCTCCCAAATATTTCTTTCATTCCTTTTAATTATATATTTCATAGAAGCTAATCATGTATATTTTACAAACAGTTCATTGGTCAAGACAAAATTTGTGGAGTGGTGGTTTGAGCGAGAACATTTGTTGTGTAAGAATGAACTCCATTTGATAAAACTTTCTTCCTTAATTTTGCTGGACAGGTAACTCCATATGCACAATCGTAATCGAGGCGATCGCTATTTTTCTGTGTACGCTTGCTTGTGATTCTTCAGTCGCGCTTAAGATCATCCTCCTCAATTTCAATTTCTTTCCAAATCATACGACTCTTGCATTTAAATTATTCTTTCACTTTCGGAATCTGACCCAGCGTCTGCCAATGTAACGTACGTATTATTCTTGGACTAGCAAGTTGCAGTGTAATCTGTGCAGTCTGGTTGCTGGAGTTCAAATTACTTGTCTCACAAGTCAGTTTGAGTATTTCATTGAAACATTTTGCATTGTCAGCAACTAAAAAAAGTGAAATGTCATGTGTGCTTGTGTGTCACATAAGCCTACAGATTTTTAATACAAAGGTTTATATGTAACCATATCAGTAGTTCATAGATTACCATTGAATACTTCACGAAAAATTGGGAGATAAAGATCAGTATTTAGGGTGCAAACAGTGCGGCGAAATTATTTTGAAGGAAGTTTTTTTACGCTACTCGGGACGGTCAAAACCCCAAAAAAGGGTGCAAAAGAATTGAATGCCAATGTAATACTGTCTGCTTTGGATAGTACTGTGATTAGAGAATACTGATAGTTTCATTTTTATCAATATAGTATCAATTAAAACGTCATTAGATTCGATTGTTATTACACGCATAAAATTTAACATGTTAGATATTAACATATTTTATTTTACATCTTTCCTGAATATTTACTGTGTTTTAGTTTGGTTCAGAACAAATATAGAACGATTACAGGGTGCTTTTGACTAAATTCTTTGCGATATAAACTTTAAAGTACATAATGTAGTTTTTCTATAGATATGATACAGTACTAGTAGTCTAACATTACTGTTTATAGCATTGCTCCATTAACTATGTAAACATAATCACTATATTGACGAGTTGAAAAAATGTGATTGGTACAAGACACCGCCTTTAACTTTTTAGATTTTTTGAATGATTATCTGGAGCAGATTTGGATTATGAGATGAATTGATAAGTTCTTTATAAAATAATCAAAGCAATGGTATACATCACAAAGGTGAGGTTTATGAAAGTTCTAGAAAGGTGCATATTTAAAATGTGCAATAGGTTTGATTTAAATAGATACTTTATGTAAAGTTTTCACCAAAATGACTTGTCAAAAGTGTAAATTAAGAGAAACACAAAATAAACCAAATAACTATTTCAACTTTAATAAACCCGCTGTAATAGCGACCATAATGACGCCGCTGCGATGATAATATTGCGACAAATGACAGTGAGGAACACTGATGTTGTCAATGAAAAACGCTTTCGAACGATATGCCACATGGCATATGTTTCGAAATTGCAACCTTTGACCCCGATTTCTGACCCAACGAGGTCACATTGACCTATACTGATAAATGATTCTTGATATACTCGACGCGGGCTTTCGATTGAGCTATTACAATGTACACTATGTCTACGTTGAAAATTTTCGACTTTGACCTTTGACCTTGGGGG
>JAQFXM010006622.1:0-12959 GCA_034693345.1 Entomobrya multifasciata | reverse complement strand
TAATTCTGATTTGGCTGATTTGGGGGTGGTCCATAATTCTGATTTGGCTGATTTGGGGGTGGTCCATAATTCTGATTTGGCTGATTTGGGGGTGGTCCATAATTCTGATTGGGCTGATTTGGGGGTGGTCCATAATTTTGACTTGGCTGATTTGGGGGTGGTCCATAATTTTGACTAGGGGGCGGTCCATAACTTTGTTTTGGTGGACCGCTATTGTCATCGCTTCCCCAACCCAGTCTGTTCTGCAATTCACGATGTAGTATCATAGCGTCATATACTGCTGGGTCTGATCTTGAACCATCAGCATTTGGATCTTCCAATCTGCTCAGACCACCATTTTGTTTTTCTATTTTCTTGGATGAGATTGATAATTTTCTTCCTAACATTTGAGTGAAGAGTTTTTTCACATAATTATCTTTCACTGCTTCAATACTCCTTTGCTTAGAATGACGCTGGAATGAAAGCAAGTTGGTCTCTAGGTCCACATGCGCATGGGCAACGGCTAGTATATAGCACCAACAAAGCATCTGAAATACAAAATTATACAGCAATCAAGAGAAAGTAATGACATATAAAAACACAAGTAAATAAAACTTCATTCATTATGCTTCAACTGAAAAAACAGTAGCCTCTTCCGATTTACAGTCACGATTTTTTCAAAGCAAATGTAACAATCGCGTTTCAACTGAAATAGCGTTCATTTCAAAAGTCAAAAAGGTGTCAAGTGTTGCACGTGTGTGAACTGAACTACTGCACAAGCAAAGCAAGCAAATACGCTTAAACACAGCCGACTAATGCCTAAATCAATTGTTTAGGATAGTAAATAGTAACAATATAAACGAAGTATTCATACCAGCATTTTATCCATAGCTCAGGCAAACAATGCACAGTAGTGCGAGTCTTTGTCTCAAAATATAGCTATTTCGCACAGAAACGCACGCACTCAACTCAACGAACTTCACTGCTCACTAGTACAGATGACAGATAGATCACTGAAACTTCCGAATATGTTTTTTTAACTTAACTGTACGGAAACTTTAGAAGAATCCAAGTACAAATCACACATGCAAATTTAACCGGTGTTGCTCAAACGCAAAGCAACATGTTGCACACTCAAACCGATTCCATTCCATAATTATCAAAATCTTCCACTAATTTTTCATAATTCTAGCCACTTGAGTAGTTAACTCATCACTAATCCAATGAAATATTCTGACAGTTTCTTTTATAATCACTTGCACGTGCAATTGCTATTTTTTAGCATCAAAAATGTTTTCAACTGAAGATTCCCAACTAACAACGGAAGATGATTTCAAAATAATGAATATATTAATGCCGATAATGTTTGATAGTGCACACAAATCCCTTCCAACAATGCAATAAAGGATATAAAAACAAACTTTGCAAAAGGGTTATCCTTACGGCTATGACTCTTCTTTTCAAGAATTCACATCTTCTCTCCTAAAAATGCTATGATAGCATTAACGAACCAAAAGTTTATTACTTTGTTTCAACGTAATCATAATGCGTAATATAATTATATAAAAAGTGTAAGTGAGCAATGCATCTCTGATGTGTGCTAAGGCTCATCCTCCCACCAGGCAAGAGTCATTTTCATAATAATGTGTAGAAACATTAGACAAAGATGAGAGTGAATGCATAGAGAAAAACAAATGAAAAAAGATAGTCACACAAATAATAATGATGCACTTCTTCAAGTATCATCTTCATTTGTTATTGCACACCAAAACCGGCTAAAATGAGAGTATGAGAGAGAGGTGAAGATAACATGGTCATATTGAACCTGTAAAGAAAGTCACAAATGTATGTATATACATATATGTTTTTGATAAATCTAAAATGTTCTGCATTCAAGAGATACACATGATCATCATTATCATGGCATATTAGAAGGAATCTTCACCTTTTGCGTGTATAACACATTTGTGATGCTGGTCACTTTTATTGGCAAATATATAATGCATTTTTACCTTTTTCAGTTTGAAAAAATATGATTAGCATTTCTACAATCTCACATCTCGCATGTCAAAGGGTACAGGCATAGTGTAAATATAAAACAGTTAGTAGAAAAGTTGAATACATACATATAGATATTTATCTCAATGATGTGATGCTGGCTGATGATGTGAAGTTTTCATATCCGTACTACATGAAAAAGTAAAGTATGCCACTATGGCTAGTTATTTAAATCAACGAAGAAGCTCGCGAATTTTTTCAAGTCTACTACGTACCTATAGAAGAACTTTTCCAATCAATTTTTGTGTGTTTGTTTGCTGCTTTGGAGAAATATATTTTATCAAAGCCACTACATGTATTACAGTGTAAAAATGTACATCATTTGACATTTGATTCTATGGCTGATTATGAGTACAGGAAGTTAAAGCATACTTTTTGTGTGTGAACTGGCAAACTTTTTAATAAACATTGGTGCTCGTCGGATGCTGAAAAACGATATTTTTTAAAGGGCATATTGTTCATTTTTTACCCAGTACGCTATATTATATCTGTGTTTAATAAAATGTTTTTTTTTCTACTTTATAAAAGTCCATTAGCTTATTCATTGTGTGTTTTTGTGCAAAACAAAAACACGAAATACTTTTGCTTTTTCCTTTCTTGTAAGGGTTGCTCCTTCCTGTACAAAGATCAAAGTGTTTATTGCATGACAGGTCGATGCTGTACAGTACATCGAATTGAATAGTCGTCTTCATAAATAAATCATCATTTCATGCACGAAAATTTACAATAAAAATATAAATGTCAACGCTAGACATTTGACTATCCATTTTTGCACAATTGAAACTGTTTATCACTATCCGTGAGGTATGCATGCTTGTGCATAAAAAAATTTGTTCATCAGAATTTCGACAAACTTGGGGTAGACCATCTTCATTCATTACAGCTTGGCGAATAGCAAGTCAATAAATAGTTTTGAAGTACAAACAAGCATGACTGTTTTATTTGGCCGTTTTTTATTCATTAATAGTTTCTTTGCGTTTGCCATTTTGAAAAGAGAGAATTTGAAATTTATAAAAGTGCTTTTATAATGGATATGACATTTGACATTTTATTATTTTATTTTTCAATCAGAATCTGGTTTATGCCCACTGACTGAGTGCACTCATTCAAAAGTGAATTATTTGCATTTCAATGGTCCAACCAAAATGTCCACTTTTGCTTCCTTGTTTGCTTTTTGAACCATATTTACAGCGAAATTATGTCATCATTTTAGAATAAAATATCCACCCACACCCACGACAGCGTATAATCTCATTTAGGTTATCCACAATAATAGATTTTTTTATTTCATGGAATATAATAAATGTATAATGTGTATCACTTCCATAAAAGTAATCTTGTTAGATAATAGTCAACTTTACTAATTTGTACATGTATCTAACTAAATTATATAAGCTTATCATGCAAATATTTTGTAGCTTTTTTAGTATGCATACCAATTTCGAAATAAATGATTGAACAAGATTTAAGGATACAAAGGCAACTGTTGATACAACACGCAGTCTGCAACAATTTGTAAGAGAGCAAACCTCGTTGCTCTTCAATTCAATCTTTTAAATATGTTAATTTTCAAAGATTTAGGCCAGGCAGCAGGCAGGGAATAATAAGATTAAATAAGTCTTCCCACCAATAAATTGGTTTTACGCAGTTTTGTAAAAATTTCATGAAATCAAAATCATATAACTTGTTGTAATGTACACGCACGGCACGAAGGTGTAATTTAGTATGTTGCTTCATTCCTTTTTAGCATATTAAGGTAGGAGAGAATTATGAGATTGCAAATTTTAAAAAGTAAAGCGAATGTAGCAAAGTGTAATCGGGAAAAGTTAATTTACTCGGCGCATGCTTAAATTTTTGATTGTTGAAAACATACATGTACATTTTACTTAGAGACGGACAGACACATTTCCCTTGACTGAAAATATATTTAAGACGACTGAGTTCTTACGCTCAACCATGTATAAAATATCCTTCCGAATTATTTCAACAGCCAATAAACAGGTAAAACATGCAGTATTTCATTTTCCAACGAATAACTAAACAAACATAATTAATCATTCATGTGACTCCATATCTTGCACAAAATCTTACACAGGAAGATGTACCATTTAGTTCAAAATACAGTTTGAATAATTTATCATCCCAATAATAAGCATAGAAAAGACACGCATATGATGCGTGTGTTAAATAATGTGACACAAAATAACTTTTTTAGTTCAGGAAATGAATCAATGATACATGGATTGGTTAAGTATTAAATAATACACCAATATTACTTCAGTTATTTTGTAAAAGAACGAGTTTACTGAATTAATGAACTCAAAAAAATTGGCTAGTTCTTCGAAAATTTGCTCCACTAATCCATTGGAATTTTAAGTGTAATGAAAAGTGTTTCACGTCAAATTAAAGAATTTATTTCAAAGATTTTTGTTTTTACTTTTTAGAGATTTTTTAAACCGCTAGTCATACAAAAACAAATGTCGGAGAAAGTGAGTTTTACTTAATGATACCTATTCGCAAATTTCCACCAATGTGTACTTACTTAATGCATAGTATTTTACAAAGCATGTAGCTACATATTTTTAGAAAAAGTCATTGACAGATAAACGCAGTCAACTACTGGTATATTTGGTGTTTATGTCGAAAAAATGTTGAATGTTTTTTTTGTCTACTTCGTGAACCAAAGGTGTCATTATGCAGCATTGTTTTTTTAAATGCCACTAAAATTTTAATGTAACCGTTTTACATGCATACCACTGGTTTCATGATGATGACATTACTTGGCAATGATTTTTTAAAGGAACATAATTCTGGCACCCCAAAGTGCACAAAAGTTTTACCGTTTTACATCTTCACCTACTGTTTTTATATAAATTTTAATGCATTTTTATTTCTTTTTTTAGCAAAAAAAGGTGTAGCTAACTTCTTTTTTTGTCATCACGATTCCAAAAAAAGTGCTACTTGCCGGAAGTATGCATTACATAGTCATCATTACAGCGGGTCATTTACTTTTAATGTTTTCAAGTTAATCATAATTTTTTTATCGTGTAGCAAGCCATTCGATAGTGAGTAATCCTCAAGACCAGCAATTAGATAAGTTTACATAAAAAACAAATTCTGATGCCTTTTAAGTTATGTAGTAATTTTATGATACCCAAAAAAGTGTACAAATTGCATTATCGTTCATGCAACGCGCATGCTTTATAGTAATCAAAGTAAATTGTCATCATTGGATTATGGTATGGTCATCAACGGAAATGACCAATTGTTTTTTTCTTAAAGTGTAGCATTTTTTCTCTGCATGGAGTACAAAAAATGACCATTCCTTCATTCCTTGATTAGTTCACTCATGACATATGCCACGCGGCTCATATTTCCCCTTTTACTTCAGATTTTATTATTTATGTCGCATGTCATACCTTTGGTTAGGCTAATACGCAATACTTTTACAATTAAGTCCATTTTTCTGCGTGAGTTCCTCAAATCTTGATCCGCTGTTGTCGTTTTGTTTTGCACGCACTATGCATATGTTTTTTACCAACAAAACAGTTTAAAAGCGAAAAGTTATTATAGGAATGAGTAATGAGATAACGGACCAGGCATAGGGATGCAATTATGCAATTAATCTAAAATAAGTATCCGTCAGTCAACCATACCATAATCGTCCCACCATAAACTAATCAAAGTTTGATCAAACTAATAACTATGTCAAGTTGTTGATGCATAATGCAAGTTATTTCGATTTCCCTTGTGAAAAAAATTACGTCATGTTTCTTAATTGTATGAAAATGAAAAATATGCGTTACGTTACAAGATGATTTATCAGTGAAGAAAGCTATATAGCTGTTGAGTGTTTATGATTTCCTAAATTAGAAAGATCGTGTTTTTGCTATGAGGAATTTTTAATTGCTTAAAATGTTTACAATAATTGCAAATGATTTGCTTCGACCACCTACACACTGACTTTAGTTGCCACGTATAGTGTCAATGAATTCAGCGAGTTAATAGTGCTTGTGTGAAGGTAAGGTAAATGATGTATAAGCTGTCATACGTGAGCATACTTGTAAAAAATATATGCAGCAATTTTAAGGTTTTTACAACATTTTTGGCCGTCGAATTGGTTGGTGAAGTCAATAGAGTTTTTACTATTTAGTAAAATTCATAATGCATACAACCCGTGCTACAACCATTAATGTAGCTATTTACCGGCTAGAAGGTTTCTTAATATGAGTACATGCAACAATTTGTTTTTATGAAATGTATACATTAGGATGGATGGTAGTTTTCGCAATTTCTCTATAACTGCAACTAAATGCAAATGCCAACCTAATGCAATGTTATAAGTATGTATGAATGTCTCAAGTTCAATTCAAAACTAAGAACAATTAATTTTTCTGATAATGATCTAACATGAGTTTGCACCAAAAGAACGGTCAAGTGCAGCGGCGCAGGTATAGGTATTTCTGTGAAGTGAAAGCATTGTCATGTCATGCCATGTCATTGTCGATCATGTTAAAGTGATAGATGGAAACTTCCTCATTGGAATTCTCTTTCCGTTAAATGGTTATTCCACCAACTAACCAAATAAGTACATAGAGTCAGGAGGTTAAATATAAAAAACAAAAACAACAAACAAAGGACACATAAATGCAATGATGTGTCGTGCGGAATGCAAATATATTGTTGAAGCAATGCTCTCAGTACGTTTTACTTAAAAATTTCATTCATTTACTATCAATTTTTAAAATTACTACAGCACGAAAATTTTGTTTTGTCAGCGATGATGTTGCTTCCGTTTTGCTCCTCTTGTGTGTACATTTCGTGAATTGTTGCTTCGATTCTGACTTCCACTTTGGTTTTGGTTGCTGTTGTTTTGCTCGTCTCCCTTTTAAAATTAAATGCAAGCTTTGAAAATACATTTTTAAAAGAACTCAACTAGAGTGTAAACTTTTATGATATTGATTTGCTTTACACAATTTTCAACTTGATCACGTGTCAATAAAGGATATCGATTGGTGTCCGGACAATGATCTTTAAATAATTAATTTCACTACATTTGAAAAATACCTTTGCTCATGTATTTCAATTAAATCTCGTTTTAAATTGCTACATACTCGTCATGCAATATTCATGATAAGCAGGGACATCCGCATCATGCAATCTGCACGTTTTAGGAGGCTTCTTTCTTAGAATTGATGCAAAAGTTTCCCTAATGGGGCAAGGTGGTGGATCAAAATGAAATATGGGTTTGTGTATTTCACTCAATCGTTTAGTCCGACTGTTTTGTCAAAAACATACACAAAAAAGTTGTACAAACGCCGAACATTAAAATATTGCAAACTGTAATTTGTATGGTTGGTTTAACAAAAGTAAAATACCGATTCGTTATGCTGCAGAGACGATGAAGTCTTCGAGCATGTGGCTTCAAACATTTTTGAGGTTGGCAACAAGGATCACGCTTTTTGTGTTTTCGCTTACCACTTAGATCTCCCGTCCCTGTCGTCCCACTCCCACACTCGGCATCTTCTACGCAGTTTTGTGTAGCTCTATGTAAATATAAAATGTTATGTGTGATAAAATCAATTGAAATTTTCAAATTGACAAGTTTTCAATGATTAAAGAAAATCCTTATTACGTATCAGTTGTCTGGTGGCCTGAAACAATTTGGACAGGTTTTTGAATAACTCGAATTTCCGATGATCTATTTTCCCTTTCTATGATTTGCACACTAGTCTGAGTCGATGTTCTGTAAATCGGTATTGATTCCTGATTATTATTAAATGTTGTGGATCCTGAAACATTTCTGTGTTGTTGGGGTTAGAATCAAACAATTAGGAAATAATTCAAGTTGGTTTAAAATAAGAAAAAGACTTGTATAATATTGCAAACTAAATTCTCACGGTTCGGAACGAGAATGGGTGGGAGTGCCACTCATTTGCCCTTGTGTTTCCCACATTGCTGAGTTTGAGGAGGTTGCAGGGAAACGAACATGTTGTGAGTAATGAACAGATGAATTAGTTACGGAATGTTGAGGCTGGGGAGTAGCTGCTGCATTGGAAGATCCTAAAAAAGAATTCCCCTCGGTGTAATGGGGTTGCATCGCATTTGAAGGCCCATATGAGGTCCCACTATACTCCTGCCTTGTTATGTTAGTAGGCACTAATGAAGGCTGTCCCTCAGTATACTCCGACCGAATTCCATTTGAAGCCCCATGTAAAGTATTCCCTCCACTGTACTCTGGCCGAGTTCCATATGAGGACTTCATTCCACTGTATTCCTGCCGTGTTGTATTGGAAGGCCCTAATAAAGGATTCTCTCCACTTTGCCCTGGCCTTGTTCCATTGGAAGGTCCATATGAGGACTTCCCTCCACTGTACTCTACCATTCCCATATGCATCTCAACTTCTGTCCGTGTTCCATTTGAGGGCCCGTATGAAGTACTACCTACATTGTAATTCGTCCGAGTTCCATTTGAACGCCCATATGAGGACTTCATTCCACAGTTCTCCTGCCGTGTTGCATTGGAAGGCCCACGTAAAGAATTCCCTCCACTGTATTCTGGCCGTGTTCCATTTGAAGGTCCATATGAGGACTTCATCCCACTCCCACTGTACTCCTGCCGTGTTGAATTGAAAGGCCCTAATGAAGATTGTCCCCCAGTGTACTGAGTGTAATCCGGCTGTGTTGCATTTGGCGGTCCTAACGTAGAATTTCCTCCATTGTAATTTGTCCGTGTTGCAGTTCTGGGTCCACATGAGGACTTCATACCACTGTACTCATGCCGTGATGCATTGGACCGCAATATTGAAGGCGGTCCCTCAGTATACTCCGGCTGTGTTCCATTTGAAGGCCCATATAAAGTATTACCTCCATTGTAATTCGTCCGTGTCGCATTTGTAGGACCGCATGAGGACTTCACACCAACATTATACTCCGGCTGGGCTGAATAGGAAGGTGCCATAGACCTTCCACTATACTCCTGCAGAGTTGGATTTGAAGGTCCACCTGTAGACTTCCCCATCCCCTGACTAAACTCCAGCCGTGTTCCATGTGAAGGCCCATATGCGGATTTTGCTCCAGTGTACTCCGGTTGTGATGTATGGGAAGTTGCCATTGACCTTCCACTGTAAGTCGGGTGTGTTGCGTTTGAAGGTCCTTGGAAAGAGTTTCCTTCGTTGTAATATGTTTGTGCTGTATTTGAAGGTCCACATGAAGACTTAAACCCACTTTGCCCTGGCCTTGTTGCACTGGCAGTTCCATGTAAAGACTTCCCTCCACTGTACTCTGTTGGTTCATTATATCTCGAATAATTAGATATCGGAGCTCTGGAAGGATGTATGGATTTGTTGAAGGCATGCGGTGGAGGTTTGTCATAGTTTTCAGGAAGATAAGCCGACGATTTTTGTGTAAGTTCCTTGTTGGAATAGGTATACGGACGGTATCCGGACATTCTGCTAAGCATTCTAGAAGAGGCTTTAGATCTTAACCGTTTGCTTTTTTTGCTCCCTACTCTACGGAGGGAAAGGTTAGAACGCATATTGGCGCATGACCCGAGCCCTCGCCTAGATGGGCGACAGTTGTCATTAGCTGTATAGCGCCCGTAAGAATTACCTTCCCCTCCATACCCAGCGTTTGGATTCCCGTTTCCTTCATTAGCATTCCTACTTCCTACATTGCTTCCAAACATCGAGTTACCATTGCCACGGGTGTAAACAGACCCATCAGGTGCTCCTTCACGGCCATGTCCATCGCGTCCATTTCTTACACCTGATCTTTTCACACAACGAGCACCGCCCCTACCACCCTTTCCAAAACCTCCTTGCCCATTCCTTCCCGATCCGCCTGGTCCACCCCTTCCAAAACCACCTTGTTCACCCATTCCACAAGTACCTTGTCCACCACCCATTCCACAAGTACCTTGTCCACCACCCATTCCACAAGTACCTTGTCCACCACCCATTCCACAAACATCTAGCCCACACATTCCGAAAGGAAAGAACGGGAAGCAAAAGGGATTGAACATGGGTGGAAAACAGGGCTGCCATTGTTGTTGGTTGCCCTGCTGAGTTGCTCCTTGGCGTCCTGAGTTGTTCCTGTTTTCGTCTCGATCTCGACCTATACTTTCGTCACATGATTCTTCGTCATCTCTGCTTATAGTTGTGCAATCTTCCGTTTCTTCTGTTTCTTCGGTGCACACAGTCGTAGCATCTTCTTCCGTACATTCATCGTTCCCATTCGCACCATAATTTGAGTTCAATCCAAACTTGTCTCGCAATGAAGGCGGAATTTCTGTCATGTAAAAGTTGCAATTATTGTAAGATGATTGTTGATCATTGTTTCCTGACTTTTGGCCGGTGGATTTCTTTTGACCTCCTCTGGAGTTGGTCTGACCTCCTCCACATGCCCCCAACAGCAACTGAGCTTGTCTCTGTATGCTTACGATCGGTATCGTACCATTGCCACCCCCACAACATGCCGACTTTGGCTTGCATGGTTCACATGGAGGTGGAGGACAACAACACGATGGAGGATTACATGGCGAACAGGGGTTACATGGTTGTTGGCACACTGGCGGAGGGGGATAGCATGGTGTGCATGGTGGAAAAGGGTACGAAGTGCATGGAGTTTGGTAGTAGTAAGGTGGAGGAGGAATGCAGTATGGAGTACATGGAGTACATGGAGGAGGTTGACAAGCAGTCATAGGACGGCAGCACGGTGAAAGAGACATTATATACACGGTGATATATGGGTTGGCTTAATAATGACATTGCATGACTCTTTCCACACAAATGAAGATTAAATTTTTAAACAGGCGAGAGCGAGTATCATCCTTCAAGACAGTGAATTTAGTTAGGCAAATTCGAGTACCTTGATGCAATGCTGTTGAGTAAAAATATGGACGAGAATTTTTTGTGGTATTTGGAATACCCGTTTTATAAAATAAATTACAGTAATTTTACTATAAATGACTTAATGACAAGTTATCCTGTTTAGTCAAAAAGGTACGGAACGAAATTTAAATCGCTACATAGGTAATTTATACGATAGTTTTATTGTTATGGAACTTCCAGTAGCGCAAGAGCTGTTTTCATTGCGATTGCCATATTGGATTACGGCTTGAGTGGTGCAAGGAGTTTGAGTTTTGTTGTTTGTTTCTCATGAATTCCATTGTTGGCAGTTTTGTGACTTGATTCTGAAGTTGGAAAGGATTTACAGTTTACTTGGCTCCTCCGCTTGCGCTGCACGGAAAATAGTAACAGCGGTGTGTGCGAAATGGTTAGAAAAGTAGACAATAAGTCCTTCGGGGACACCTGGATCACGCCAAGTGGATCAGCTTTAATTTCCGAAGAACAAGTGATCAATGACGACAATGGAAATTTCATAAATCATGATATCCCATTCTATAATATTTGACATTCTGATTCCGAATTTGAAGAGTTTAGATTGCAATATCTCACCGTTTCTGAGAAAACGACCCGATGAGGTTAGATTTTCATAGGTATTATGGTACCCCTTCACCCTTGTACCTCGTTCCCTCCCTGTACACATTTCTGTAATTTTAAAACATAACCTAACCGAACCTGCTTGTTATAATGGAGTAAAATATTTTCAAATCTATATACACCTTGCCAGTACTAAAATATCTAAATTCACTCCCCCGAACTTCAAAAGTTTTTTCTTCAATTTTTACCATTGAATTGAAACTACGACGGGAGGAGGGGCATCATTTTTTTGTACTTCGACATTAACTATCGTTCAGTAGGGTGAGTTTGGTAAGGCCCCAATGAACCCAGATTTATAGCTCAACTGTCTCAAGCCTTAACTATGTTTTGACAGTACAGAAAATCTTCTGAATTGACCCTAAGTGACCCTTTGGAGAGTTGTTATGATGTATTCTACACAAGTGAATTGCAAAAAGATTACGCCGTGAAGAACCAACCATGTGTGGCAAACCTCTTTGAATCTGCGTACAGGAAAGGCACGGGTACTTCGACCAACATTCGGTACCCGAATGAGACATAGGAGAGAAATTGGGATGTTTATGATTCAAAATGTATATATAATCGTCTGAATTGTTAACATTTATATATGTCATAGTCATAAATATTTATGAAAAAAAATTATGCCATTATCATCAACTTTGCTAAACCTGTTCAAATAGTAATTTTTATGTAAAATGACCTATGTTATGAGTCATAACTTATGATTGCTATATATGTATTTGTCATTCTTAAATGTTCGTACGCGTCACGCGTAGTGAATTCATTTCAACTTAAAAATCACTCCCGTTTTCACACTAACTTCTTCCTTGACGTGATCCAAGCAAGTCATAGCTTCGAGTATCCCCATAATATTTTCTCTGTTTACGATGATAAAACCGCGAGATGAGCATTTCTACCACATAAAGTCTAGGTTTATCATTCATTATCATGTGCTATTTTTCACATTGAAGTATTTTATGGTACTGGAATTTAGGGTGACATGTCCACAACAAAGAAATTAAAGTCAAGTACAAGTAGTCTTTGTTGTGTCAACAAAAGTCCCAAAATTTAGTGGTTAGCCGTGCATAATTTTTATTTCATAGACATGCTGTCAAGTTTATTTAACAAGCCTCTGCATGTTATAAGGTCAGTGAATACATTCAATTCACGGACATGGAGTAAAGTATCTGAAGGTAACTGGTGTAATCCTCAAAATGCAATTTGCCTGCTATTCTACTTTAATAATCTGTTATATGAAAATTAATTTTTCATTATCACTATCATATCAAATCAACTTTCAACTTTACGACTATTTTTCTCCAAACTGTCAGACACAAGTATTTTGTAGTTTGCTAATCCTTAGTATAGTGCCTTTCCCTAGCTTAAAAGCTGTTGATGCCACAAAAGGAAGACCAAGTTATAATGCACATAATTCAGATT
>JAQFXM010006621.1:0-12959 GCA_034693345.1 Entomobrya multifasciata | reverse complement strand
ATTAAAAATAGTAAACATTTGTTTTACAGAAAAATGAATACATATTTTTGATCAGAATGAAATGGAGATTCTTACAGAGGTAATGGCTGGTCCCAACTCAAACCACACTTGGGATTTTCACCTTGTGCATGGAACTTACGATCTTAAAACGAAAAAATCTAAATGGTTTATATTGTGTCGACATATCTTGCAGTAATTTTTTACATTGGTGGGTACTTTTCTACAAGCACGTACATAAATTTTACTACTATACGTTTGCAAAAATAATTTTAAAGGGGTTCACCCAAGGAGATTTTCTTACATCATATAATAAAGGAATATTAATTCACTGAGATGAATGTGAATAAATAAATATGTGCTACATCGTTTTACCTTGGTAGCTGATTTTACCATGTAGGCCTGTTAGTCTAACACGGGAACTAAAAAAATGTCTCGAAGTTGAGATGACGTAAAATAGATTTTCTGGGGTACTTTTTGACGTATATCACGATTCTGAATTCATTTTTCTGTAAAGTTAACTTATCCTAGTTTTAATTTGCATCCTCATTAGCTCCTATGCACGCACAGTTTGCACGTGTACAGCTGAGCTAACGCTCACTCCCAGAGAAAAAAACTAGCAGCGGGCGTCAGCTCAGCTGTTTACGTGTTAACCGTGCGTGCGTTGGAGCTAATGTGAACGCAAATTAAAACTAGAAAAAGTTAATTTTACCGAAAAATAAATTCGGAATCGTGATTTACGTCAAAAAGTATCCCCGAAAACCTATTTTACGTCGTCTCACTTTCGAGACATTTTTTTTAGTTCCCGTGTAAGAAAGATCATAAATTATCACAAAACATCAACGTAATCTGCTTAAATACCACATTTTAATTCATTCATCATGTTCTATAATTTGATTTCCCTATACTAGAGCATTTTATTGAACACGATATTTTGGAAAAAATATTTATTTTCATTTACAAATCCAGTCATAAGAATGAGTACGTAGATGAATGTATACGCATCGCATTTTTATTTGTACGCCCAACGCAATTTTGGAGCAATAGGTGAGGAGTTATAAAGTTTAACCATTTTTCTGACGAAATATAAAAATCAGACCTGTAATTCCTTGACAAATCAGACAAAAGTTGTTGTACATTGACCCCTCTATTGAAATATGCAATAAAGTTTTTTGTCCCGAGGGGCAAAGTCAGCAAATGACATGTTTGACCCTGCTGTGCCGAGGGGCTTCGACCTCGGAAGCTGAAAATCTGTAGCGATGGAGTACTTGGCCTGAATTCTACCAAGTCTGAAGTAAATCGGTTGACACGTTCCAAAGTTAGAGCACCCACGGACGGACAGACGGACGGACAGACAAACAAACTAAAATTATAACTTCGATGAATAGACTCATCTACGTAATAAATTACGTATCATCTACGTATCATCGTTTATTCGTTACGAATCGAGGCTAAGTAATTTTTAAAAAACTCGTACAGCTTTGAATATACCCAATACATTCCATGAGAATTCAATATATCTAAATAAATCAAAAAACTGTTTAATGGGACAGTCAAAACTAATGGCCATGATACAATATAACATCGGTGAAGGCATGTAAAAGTAACAGGTGGAACTAAATAGCATTCTTACCAATGAAAACTGAGTAGAAGCAGAAAAATGTATTGACATGAATAAAGTTTGCTACTAGGACAAATGTATTCATCCTTTCTACAAGAAAGGGGAAAAAACTTGTTATTTTCCCAGGAGAGAGATTGATTTTTTAGAACGAAATGTAGTAGCACAATCTTAGCTTGGTTCAGTTGGTTCCAAGTGTTCAGAGTGACATTATATTTTTCAGATATTCTAGATTTTCTCTCCCTTTTCAGGACTGAAGTCAAAGTATCATTAAGAATGTGGCTTCAAAATTCTCTTCTTTTTATTATTCTTTCTAAACACTTCAAGAAGCGTGACAGGAAATCAGGATAGTTATGTCAATACTACTAAAAACGGATCAAAGTTCAATTACTTTAATTTAAGCGAGACAATGAATTCACTAAAATTTGAAGTAAACTTTTCCACGGATTTTCAACATAACTTCGGCTCTATTGCGTTCAATACAACAGACGAATATACTTATTCTGATGAGAATAAAAATGAAACAGGAAATGTTATCCCACGGAATTTTCATTTAGTGATTACATTCTGTTCCATTGCGTTGTTTATTGTGCTAGTCAATCTTAGAGTATTTCAAATAGTGATAACGGATACCCAAAGAAGGAACAGGTAATCATTTATGCATTATTTAACAGCAATATTTTGTCATGTTTCGTTGCACAGACACCTAATCTTTTTATAGGCCTGTCAACATATTAGTAGCTCATCTCTCCTTCCTTACAATTGGTTGGATTGGCTCGTTTTCTGTCTACGTTATGGAAAAGTCGGGTGTATTCAGTTTGACTGCACCAGGTCTTTGTGAATTTCTTTCTCTTTTAAGAAGTAAGTCAACTGGTTTTTAAATTAAATTTAAAAAATATATAAAAAATAGTCCAGATTTTCACTTCATATTTTCAGATACCGTTATAAGTTTATTTCCATTAAACTCTGCTGCACTTACTCATGTCCAGACTCGAAATAACATAAGTGACAAATGTCTTTTCTTCACTCTTTGTCTAATTTGGACAATAGCCGTTATTGGCAGCTTACCGGCAATTTTCATGGTGCAATATGCAAAAGATTTGTACAACAATTTGGAAACATGTAAACAGGTAAACATTATTTATTGATATTGCAAAGTATTGTGATTTTAATTGAAGTAGTGTCCTATTATTTTTACGTTTTACACGTATTCGACCATTTTGTACCTAGATTTTGAAAAAAATAGACCATAATTCTTTAAAGCGTATAATTTTGGTTTTTGATTATATCCGTTTTGGGACATAGGACGTTCATAATTATTTTAAATAAAGAAAGTAAATTTCGATTTTGCATCAAAATCGTGAGTAGCATCATGACTAATTTATTTTGTAGGGAAATCTTGATATTTGAGGAAATAATTTTAAAACATTACACTTTTAATGCTGAGATTTCAGTTTCATACAGTTTCATATACAATTATTTCATATAGTTTCATATCTTCAGAAAATGATGACACAAACTTCATTACAGTCATAATACAATTTTCTATGATGTTTGCTTTTTACTACGTTACCATTTTTGTTCTTCCTAATTAGCTATTGTAACATCTAGTAAATTCCCATACCCTTGTTTTCTAAAAACCCCAAAAAAATCATTTTCGGTTTAATGAAACAAGTAATTAGGGAATATTCAGGCAAAGGATCTACATGCCATTGAAACTATTGCTCATTATACGTCAAGGGTATTATAATTAGTAAACTTACCTCAATTTTTGAGTCGTAATGATCTGATAGTGCTTTTTTAATCAGTATCATTTGACTACTTTATCGGACTAAAATAAATTTTTGCTGATTGACAGCATAATTGAAAAACAAAAAAACTTTGTTTACTCGAAATAGTCGTAATGAAAATGAAACTTTTCATAAGTCGCTTAATGATACGGTTGCTTCTCAAAATGAAAACATTTACGTAAGATGATTGCGGTTAATCCTTTAGTCAAATCACGTACTTGTACCAAACTGTATAGAATTAAAAATCTACACAATTTTAAATTAATTTGGTTAAGTTGTTACTGAAGCTAAAGACTTTGATGTTTCTTCCAGATCCATTTTCTAGGTACAATTCAAGGGACTATTGCATACGAAGCATTTAGATTTTTGGTGTATCATTTTCTTGTATGTCTATACATGGCTTACGGTAAGACTAAAATTAAATTTTAACAATAGACAATACTTTGTATTTTTCTATGGCACAACTGAATCACTGTCTGTTGGATTTCCACAGCTATGATAACAGTAAGATCGCGAATACGGTCCTTGTACATTAACAAGGTAAAGCATTTCATATTTTCTCTACAAAATTCTTATAAAAACCAATATTATTTATTCATTCAGTCGAAACATGTTCTTTATATATATTTCTAATTGTAACAGCCAATTCCCCACAGAATGAAAAGAAGAGTACAAAGAGTTCGATTTGTATATCTACATTCCATTATATTCATACTGATTTGGTTTCCAACCGGATTTGGCTTTGCTTTATACAAACTACAAACTCGAGTTGATTGGATGGATGGGTATATGGGTATTTATCAAACTGCTGTAGTTGCTCTTTCCAGTACTCTATTCATACTGAGTCCACTCATTTACGTTATTCTACACGAGAAAACATCAGCAATCATTTGCAAGGGAGTTTGCAATTACGTTCCAAAATGCAACAGAAATGAATTACCAGCCAAACACGAAGCTGACCTACAATCACAAAGTTCATACGTCAAGGGCAGAAAGATCAGTGAAAGTAATGGGAAAGAGAAAGCTAGAATGACCAGGAAAATCATGAAAAGAAAAAGACGAGCTGAAATTAGCGGAGATATGAGTCGAATTTCAACTGTGGGCATGAGTGGGACTTCGGATAGGTCAATTATTTTATACAAACAAATAATACTACGGAGCTCGACAAAATTGGCTGATATGAAGGAGACTCGAATCACTGTTGTGCGAACTTGTGTTGATATAAGGGAAGGAAATGACTTTGTGCATGGAAAGCAATGTGAACATTATGTTCCGGAAACAATAATATAACTACACGTAAATAAATATCACATAAAGAGTACAAAATATATATAAGTAGGCTAATTGGCCTACTAATTAGGTAAAAATAAGTATTGTACTTTGTTGTATATAAATGAACCAGAATGTTATATTTGGAAATTATGTAAAATGCTGCTTTTATCTCATTCGTATGTATGCGCAGTGATTTTTAATTGGAATTAGGTGAAATCTGGGATAAAATTGGTTTTACTCAAAAACGAATTAGCCTTATTAGAAACGAAAATACTATACTTAATTTGTGGGTTTGTAAACAATTTTATATGCTTGTTAAAGGTAACGCAAGAATATGAATAGCATAAGTATTTAATAAGCACTATAATTTACATGGATTGCATAAAATTATATTGTTTACTGTGATGGTAGTACATTTAAAAGAAATCAGATTATTTTTAATGAGTTAAGTCAATTGTATTACCAATGAACGAAACACTGGGAAAGAAGACTTGTTACAGTTATTTGTATTCTCATGCAACATTGCGTAGTTAAATAGTTGTAGATCAGGACAAGAAACAACTGTATGGAAATTAATTGAACCGAGTTTATTGCTTAATAAGTCACACGTTGCTATGTCATACTTTAGTCTTAACCAGAGGTGCAAGTGAAACTACGTGAAAATTTAAAGTGAAATTAATTGGGGTGAAAGCATTGCCAGAAACGTGAATGTAGACGAAGGTCATGAAAATCGCACAGAGACTTCAAAGTGTCAAACCACCAAAAAATAGAAAGTAAAAGTATGTTTGGTATAAAGAATTGGGACACATATCTCCAATTCTTCTTTCTGCCGTAGTCAGTAAATTCAATTAGTTGGTGGTTAATGTCAAAAGAGCTAGCTCTTAATTTAAACGGTGATGTCTGCGCTGATGCTGGCATTGACTTTTCTATTATGATATTGATAATAATATATCTAGGTGACAACGCATATGTATATATGTATATATAATTGGCACGTTGTATTATAAAAATGCATTTAAAGGTTATTTTATAACATAGTTCTCTGATTTACACACTTGTCGAATTTTACAACGGTCGGATTCACAAAGTGAATCTTACATTAAGACGTGCACCGCTAATATGATTTGAATTCATAAGAGTAAGTTCTAAGACTGTTTAATGTATGCATGCTAGTACGCGGTTTTATAGAGGAACATATTTTATGACACCAAAATGTCGTAACACACGAATGAATTTACGGAAAGGCAGTATTTTTACTTTTTTACAAAAAAAATTATTCGTGCTAAAAACTCGACTGGAATATCTAGATTTTGTTGTACTCAAATTACGAAATGTACCAAAATCGATACGGGAGTGTGGAGGTGTACTGAAAGTGTTGGTTAATCTGGCCCAAAAGTTGCAAACTACGTAATTAACAACGCTTCAGGTGTTGCTACAAGAATTGAATTTTCAGCAACCAACAAGGTGATTCCTACAGGTATCTTAATAAATTATATTTTAAAAGTATTTGAATTTAGCGAATGAAAGGCTCAGAAGCAATTTTACTATTGATTGATATGGCCAATACGATAATCGTCCGGGGTTTTAACGCAGCTACGTAAAATACTATGGATTTTGAATGTTGATGGATGTTAAGTTGTAAAATAGTATAGACAGCTGTATTGTGCCATACACGATCTACAATTGAACTAAAGCTAGTGTGTATGTGTGCACTTTTTCCTGAAGTACCCTATAAAAGTATGGATTATAATGAATGAAACAATAAAAACAAGGTCAGTTATTTATGGAACTTATAAACTGGAAAACTGACTTATTCTCCACACCAACGGTTTTGTTCCAGCTCATTATTTTTAAAGAAGCCATCCATCATTAAATATAAAATCAAGTATTCGTTTAAAATAGCTGCACAAATGTTAGCCCAAAATAGCCCATTAATCCCGTGTAACCAACAAATTTAAATAAGAAATATTACGGCTGAAAATCAGCTAATTAGGTTGCGTTACTTATTGAGCTTATAGTATTTTCTTTTCTTTGATGTAAACCATTCGTGTGTTCTAATGTCAATGCAAATTTTTACTGATTTTTTCAATATAGGAAAGCTTTTCATTTTAATAGGGATCAAAATTACGCAATAAACTTATAACGATGTTAATCCAACATTCAGAAATCCCTCTCAATCTATGCACGCTGCACAGTGTGAATGATTGTTTGTCTACTGCATAACACAATTTTGTTAAAATAGACTTAAAAAATTGGAATCATTACAATACACCAAATCAAGTTCATATTGACTTGCAAACAGTAAAAAAACCACTTTTTATACAGTACAACATGGCAAAAATACGACAAGTTTTCATAAGTTGTTTTTGAGTTCATAAAATTTAAAATACTTTAGGCACTCGATCAAATGCCAATCGATCAAATGTTACGATGTGAGTATTTCGATTTTCATTTGGTTAGGCAGTAGGGTGCAATTGATGTTATAAGACCAGATAAATTATGGAATATTATTAGAGCAAGGTAGCAGTGAAACGTGGTGAAAATTGTAGGTTAAAATGATATGCTGTAAAAATGGGAAATAAATAGGGAGAGAAAGCGAGAGCATTGAGAAGGAAAAACATATTTCTGAATACAGAAAGCTATCCCATTTCTCAACTAAACAGCGAAACATTAAAGCTTGCTTCCTGGTGAGTATTGAATTTCATAGTATGAAAAGCGTATGCACTACTGATGCTTGATTCAGTTAGTTTTTGAGTGTTGAAAGGGATGTTTGCTCTTTTTAAAATACTGAACTTGTGCAAATATTACGGATTTTCTTTATTTTTTACACATAGCGAATCAAACAAATTTGCAGAATAAATCAGAATGCAATTTAAAGTTTTCCTAATCGGATTTATTTATTTTTTCTTCAGTATTCCTTTCAGTGCTCAGGGAAGTCATAGTAAATCCAATTTTACTGCTAAAAATGAACACAAGATCAACAAATTCAATTTAGAAGGGAAAATGGGTTCACAAAATATTGAGCTAAACTTTTCAAAAAGCTTTCAAGATAGTTTTGATTTTGAAATCACAACTAATTCATCTGACGAATATATTTATTTTGGACGAGATACAAATAAATCGGGAGATGCTGCGAAACGAAATTTTAGTTTAGTGATTACGTTTTGTGCTATCGCTTTATTTATAGTGCTGGTAAATTTACGAGTGTTTCAAATAGTGACAACGGAAACTCAACAAATAAACAGGTAATCCACTAAACTGCAAGATAATCCGTTGCGTTATAAGATAGCTTTAATAATGAGTTATATTAATGGTTTAACTTAACAAAATATTTGCAGATCTATCAACATTTTAGTGGCCCATCTATCTTTTCTCGCAATTGGTTTCACTTGTGTAATATTTATTTATGTTATGGAAAAGTCTAATGTTTTCAGTTTGACTGCTCCAGGACTTTGTGAATTTCTTTCATTTTTACGAAGTAAGCTTAAATATATAGAATTCAATTTTAAGATAATAAGTTTTTTAAAGTGGTTCATATTCGCCTTTTTAGATATAGTACTGAGTTTATTTCCATTGAACTCCGGAGCAATTACTTATGTTCGAACACGGCATTCAACAAATAACCCAAGCAACACTTTTCTTTCTCTTGCTTTTTGTTTGATGTGGACAATAGCTATTGTTGGAAGCTTACCTTCAATATCCATGGTGAAGTATTCCAAAGATTTGCACACCAGTTTGGAAAAATGTAAACAGGTAAAAAATCTTACTTTTTCGTCAACTTGTAAAACTGTATTGTCTTTGCTGCTTTGAAATTTTCTTCGAAAATCTATATTTAGCGTATAAGTAATTCCAGGGAATTTGAAAAATCAATAAATTTATTCCAACATAAATTTCACTCAAAACCCCAACGCTGCTTTTTAACAATATACAATTTACTTACAAAACAGCCTTGGAGTTTTGTTCAAGGATTTATGTAAGCCACATTCAAAGAATTAAATTGTCGAATAAATGTACAACACAAATTCGATAAGGCTTTCAACAACTTTCGTGCTACTTTACTCCAAGATTGGCTCAATATTTTGGTTTGTAAAGTCAAATATCATATACAAAAAGTTCTTTCGTCTACTTGGGACGAGCGAATATATAATAAATAGAAGGTTAGTAGGGTTTTTATTGAGTAAACTTTTATTAGAAAAAATATGGAAATGGAATGATTATCAAAGTTGCTGAAGAGTACGAGTTAGTTCATCAGGTAGTTATAATTGTGTTAATGCGAGCTGTATAAATTTCGAAACAGTTAAAATGAGTATTATGGTTCTCATGATGCTGGTAGAAGGTCTTAACTGGACCTATATCTGACTTAACTAGCATAAGAGCTTTAAATTGCTTGAAAATTCTCATTAGTATCATATTCAGTGAAAAAATACGTGAAATGTCTTTTCTTAGTAGTTCATTGAAAGACTAATTAGTAATTTTAGAAGTTATATGGAAAGCCAACTTAATTAAATGGAAATGGAAACTTGAAACTTTCACCTGTCTTACAGATCCCTCTTCTTGGAACATTCGAAGCGACTCTGGTATACGAAGTGTTTCGATTTTTGGTGTACCACTTGCTTGTCTGCTCCTATATGGCTTACGGTAAGTCTGAATGATACATTAGAATCCAACATTTCTCTTCAGAACTAAAACTCTCTTAACTATAAGCTTCTTTTATTACAGCAATGATTACGATTCGATCGCGAATACGATACCTGTACATCAATAAGGTGAGTCATTTATTTCTGTTCGTAGAGATAAACAAATAGTTGTAAAAAAACTTTTATCGACTTTTGAAGTGTTTCGTTTTATTTTAAACATTTGTTTTCTATGCATGCATTCAAATTAAAGCCAATTCCTGATAGGATGAAAAGGCGAGTACAAAGAGTTCGATTTGTGTACCTGCATTCTATAATATTCATACTGATCTGGCTTCCAACTGGACTTGGTCTTGGTCTATACAAACTTCGAACTCGAGTTGAGTGGATGGCTGACTACATCGATGTATATCTAACTGCAATGGTGGTTCTATCTAGTTCACTTTTTATTTTGAGCCCTCTAGTTTACGTCATTTTACATGAGGAAACGTCAGCAATAATTTGTAAAGGATTGGGAAATTGTGTGAAGAACTGTAAAAGAAATAAGTTGGCAACTCAACAGGAAGCTGACGTGCTATCAGAAAGTTCATGTAAGAAGGAAAACAGGATGTGTAGAAAAGGTGGAAAAGAGCATTCCAAGAAAAGGTTGAAAAGGAAAATGCCACATGAAACTACCGGAGATATGAGTCGCATTTCAACGGTGGCTGTGAGTGGGACATCCGACAGGTCAATTATTTTGTATACACATATTATTTTACGAAGCTCTAAAAACTTGTCTGCTTTGATGGAATCTCAAAGTACTATTGTTGAAACTTGTGTTGATGTAAGAGAGCAAAAAGTTTATGTACATGGTAAGCGATGTGAGCGATATGTTAGGGAAACAATGGTATAAAAGCGAACTTATAATATGTAGCAGCTACACGACTTTATAATAGCGTTTTAATTAGTTTAACAAGTGGGGAAGTATTCTTGAACGTTTCCAAGTGTTTTCACCTTTATCTGAAGGAAATCCACTTTCGTAATTTGTTTGTGTATTTGTATCTCGCTATGCCGTATAAATTTTAAGTAATCTTTAGAAAAACTTCAATTTAAGTTGTAAAAGTGACTATATAATTGTTAATATGAGTTAACCGAATTAGTGAGCGTTTTACAGATATTCTATTATTTTAATAGTGAATAATATATACAATATTTACGAAATCAGTTCACGAATATTCTGGTGCTAAAATACAATTACCTGGAATCCATTGTAATATTAAGTTTTTAATTAAAATATTTTAAATACCTGATATGTAATATGGCTTTAGGCAAAGCTTAGTTGTAAACATATGTGTATTTATTCATACACTAATGTAACATTGGATTTCCCTAAGGGAATAGCATAAAATTAATCTAAATTACGCATTTCGTACAGGCGTTTGCTGTACTTTATGATAATCCTGTAAGTTTATACCAATTACATAAATGAAAGACGTCCAGAATACTAGAAGAGTATTTGGAATGTTTTAGTATTCATTTTAAGGTTAAAATAGTATGCTAAATAAAATATAGTTATTGTCTCTAGAATAGATCTACACATATTCAAGTTTTTTATGTTACCAAAATAATGGTTCAGTTACACAGTGGTTTGTCATTCAAGCCAGATCTTACTGTAAGTTTATAAGTATTTACTTTGTTTTGTTTGACGTTTTGCTAAATTCTGTTCTATCATGTGTCAATTTGAAGAGAAAACGAGAAAAATTCAAAGATCCTTGGGATGAAATTGCAATTTTAAATATTGCATCGAGATACATAGGTTTAGCTTTGATGTCAAGTTATTTTATTGCGCGTGGGTTCAGCTCATATTACTTTTTCCCTCTTCAATAGAAGTGACGTGATCTCAAACCTTTTTTCAGATGCAATTTAAAGTGCGCATACATTCAAGTACAACATCAAACTTCCTGTTGTTACCATTTGTTCATCGTCAAATTTTTTCTTGGAACTGTGTGCCAACTTTTTGGCTCTGATGTGAATTTGGAAAAAATGTATTTTTTCAAATAAAATGTAATATCAGAGTTAATCGTGTTTCGATTTCTTATTTGCTTACGAAACATGACGATGACAAGTATAAGATAAATTATGAGGTTTTGAAACAGAAAGGTTTAATAAAATATATAGACATGGTAGGAAACACGCCAAAATCTATTAAAAATAAGGTTCATGAAAGTGAATAGGGAAATACTGGTTTTGTAAGGATGCTACTCAATCAGTCAACATGATTTTAACATCTGAAATAAAATAATATCAAGAGGAACTTTGCGAACATTTTACTCACAAAAGGCTGACTTGTTACAATTCCATTGTTTGGTCTGGTGGAGGCAGCTAGGTATTTCAAATAACTTGGGCTTAGTGCTATTCTGTGTATTTTTACAAATATTAAAAACATTCCATTATGAAATGGTACTTAAACTTTACAAATTAATAATTCTTCATTACGGTAGTATAACACAAGGGTTGGAAATTGAAATAACGGATTAAGTGGTTACGTATTAGATGCTGTGTGCACTGCTATTAAATATAGCTGTTAATATTCAGAGAAAGCTTCCCGAGTTGAAAGCTTTCTACGCAAATTAAAATCGCAACGAAAACACAAATTGGCCTTAGGTCAGAATAAAAACATTATTCCCGAATCGTAATTGGTTTTAAATCTGCAAAATCTTTTTTTGGATATTTAGTTGAATATGGCCTCAACGGGCTAATATTTATCTGAACTGCTGCGATTATTTAAAAAAAAATATTTTGAATGTCTAGACTTTTTTCTCTTTAAATGTTTATCCGAAAAATTATTAATAATCCAAATATACACGAAAAATTGATTTTTTAATTTCCCATTGACATTATGAAGTTATAAGTTGTGGCCCGATAGACTTTGATAGAACTGGTTTTAATAAAAAGGTAAACTAATGAGTCACAATACTTTTTTATGACAGTTTTAAAATTAAATTTCCGCTCTGACGACAACACCTAAATTTTGCGGAATAATTTGTTGTATGATCTTTTTATTGATTCAATAAGTGCGTATGTATGCATACTGAACGTTAACATGTTTATATTTGTAATAAAGGAAACTATCTATAATATTAAACTAATTTCGTAAACTGTTAGTTCAAAAGTCAGTGAAATAAGCGATGGGAGGGTGAATACCACAATTTATGTTGTTGCCATTTATATTCTCCAATAAAAACGAGCAATTATGGATGTTTTGTAAAACTTTTTCATTGCTTCATGAAAAATCATACTAACCTATTCATTTAAACAAATAAGCATAAAATGCATTCAAGTATTTAGTGAAATGCTCAAAGATTGTAGTACCGTAAAATTCTACATAGACAGTTTTCGTTACTTTTTAACTCTTAATTTTTTTACGATTTATCTACTTAATAGACACTTTCTTCACAAAATACGGGTTCGAAATAAAATGCTGATTAGTAGTACATACTCACATTGTGTTTTCTCTTTGTGGCTACAAAAGCTAATATGTTTATTCTACTTTCGGAGTATTTAATTTAAATTATGAAATAACTTCCGAAATACTGACAATGCATGTCGGGGGATGGGTAAATCCAAATCAAGATAAAAAATATATTTTCTAAGATAGTTTTTCATGCT
>JAQFXM010006620.1:0-12960 GCA_034693345.1 Entomobrya multifasciata | reverse complement strand
TTATAACTACGATAAATCGAATTTATCTTCGTAATAATTCAAATGACTCTACTTGGTAACTCAATTCACCAAAAAGCAGATTGTGAGACGAATATAATGAGTAATCGGCATAAGACAGGAAACCACAAGTGAATCAAAGCCATGGTGAAAAACAAGTCATTATAAGCTCGATAATTTGGTACGCGATTTCTATGCTCAAAAATGCTTCGTAAGTTAATTTTAACATAAAAGCCCAGTTAACTCTTGACTTTTCATTCATTTGTGCTAAAGATTCCATATTTTGCTACTAAAAATATTTCGTAAAAACATGGCACCAATCAAAGTCATAGTTTTTATTTTTACTTGTGTTCATGTTTCTTTAAACGGTGAGTAGATAAAAACATACAACTATTTATCTCTAAAAACACAAAAAAACTTATAATCATTATCTATTTTATGTTTTAAAGCGGCATTCAGTACAAAGCTCAATTCCACAGTTGAGCTTGCTATATTTTGTGACCTTGAATTTGGGAAATATTTCCAATTCAATGAAACAAAAATTAGAGAGTATTGGGTAACTCGAATGTTTGATGTTGATCTAAAGTTCAAAACTCTGCCTAGTGTGGATATTCAATTCGTTGTGACGTCCATCAAAATCATTAACGTATGTAATTTCAGTTTCGTTTTAGGTATAATTTTCAATTTAACATCAGTACTCGAATATGAATTCTAGGATACATCTGGTCAACCATTTGTAGAAGAATCTCGAGACCATAATAACCTGATTAGGCTAGATCCCATACTGCAAAAATTTTCTGAATGGATAACAAAGTCTGGAGACAAGATTGATACATCATTTGACGTCGCTTTATTAGCTTTAGGAGCTGAAACAAATAGTGACATTGGTGGTAGAGGTTATGTTGGTGGAGCTTGCAACACTATCGGAGATAGGAATCGTAAGGCTGGTACAGCTATAGTACGTCTTGTTGAAGATAACTGGTGGAATAACTGTAATTATCTGGAATTAGTTTTAAGCTTAACGTAAGCTTTTTAAAGTCAAATTTTTTTAAAAGTTTCCAGATTTTATTGTTTAAATTTTGAATATTTTTTCACGAGCAGACTTGGAGCTTATAGTCCCTCGAAAACGTACCCAGAGGAGTGTACCGGAAAGAATCACATAAAACCGGGCCATTGTAACGAAACAAAATATTTCTTTCCAAGTTGTGCTGACAGGGATATTTCAGAATTTGCTAGAAATGCAACCTGCCTTCATAAAGTTGATGTGACCAATCCTACTATGTTTACTAAGAAAGAGTTGACAATGCAACCGCCATCTATTCAGGAACAGTGTGCTATCCAAATTAACAATAAGATGGCATCGATTAACCAAACGGTAACTAGCACTTTGTATTATAATTCATGATAAAATTTTAACAATCTATTTAACAAGTTACTTCAAATTTTAAAGGATGAAAACCGTTGCAAAGTTTCCAATTGCTATTTGAAAGACGAAGCTGGAAATATAAACGTGGAACAGAAGTTGTATTCATTTGAAAATAGCCCGTGCGACGATAATAAGGTGAATTTTAAATCTAGCAAATTATTTATAACAATAAAAAAACTTTAATTTAAATACGTTAATTTTTAGTCTTGTTTCAGAGGTCGTTGTATTCATAATGGATACACAATTGTTAACGTTGCGTCATCAAAGTGCCTACATTCCACAAATCGTTTTTCATCGGAAGACTCAGTTAGCTTGGTAGACTGCCCTGAGATATCCAACCAATTGGATCGATTTGTGGTAACCAAAACTTTTGGGCAAACAGTTTCCCTGTGGACTCCCTATATTACAGAAGACTCACCAGAAAACTTTGACAAGTGTTTCGCATTTAATTCTGCGGTTGGACATATTGCATATCAAAAATGTGGTCATGAAGCGAACCTATTTCATTGGGAACTCCTTTCTTTAGAAAATGAAAAAGGCGAATTTTTAATCAGGCATAAAATTTCCATGCGATGTTTAGCAGCTGCGACCGACCGCAGTAATTTGGTTATGAGTTCATGCGACATAAACAATACTTTATCAGTATGGAAATTTGATACTACATTTAAAATTACTAAGGATATTTTTCTCAAGTATTACAATGTTTTTCCAACTGCAAAACCCACAAATCCTACTGCCAAGTCAAAAACTTTAACTAGTGTTGCTTCGCGGTTAGGGTTTTCTATAGTTAAGTATTTTACAGTAGTATCAGTAATAATGAGCTTTGTAGGTTTTTGCATTTACAGTGTTTGAGATAATCGATATATATGAATGCTTTAAATTATATAATCAAAATTTTAATTTGACTACACTAAATTTGACTGAAAAACTTTAAACACATCAAACACCAAGTTTTTATTAATGTCACTCATTTTCTTTCAACATTTGAAGCCATGCTTGCATATACGAAATAAAAAATTATCTAACATGTTTATCTAATGTACTCCCAAAATTCCACAAGCTAAACCATACAACGTTTTAGCTGATTCATTCATTATGGAATATCAGAATAAAAACGTCCAAAATTTTAACAATCATTTTTCCTGCTTTGTTGCTACTTACTAGCTCAGTGACATAATTTCATACCGAGTAACCAGAGCAAAGCAGGAAACCCTACCAGGAAAGCACTACTAATTACCTTAATTATTAAAAAATTCGTTTTATATAAAAGCCAAATTTGCCATTGACATTTTACTCATTTTACTAAACATACAGCATAATTTTCTAATGAATACATTTCGTTAAAACGAATTCGTAATTTAAAATGAAACTTTTCGTTTTTATCTGCTTTGTGGCTATTTGCAACGGTGAGTAAAGTTTAAAATAAAATTTTTATTTCAATATAAATACTTGCTGACTTATCAAAAAAATATTGTTAGCCACGTTTGGATCAAAGCTTAATGCCACAGTAGAGCTGGCCATATTTTGCGACCGTGAATTTAGCGAACATTTTCAACACAATGGAACACGAATTAGAGAGTACTGGGTTACCCGGATGTTTGATGTTGATCTCAAGTTTAAAACACTTCGTAGTGTCGATATTCAATTTGTTGTGACATCCATCACAATTTCTAAGGTATGTCATTTCGAATTTTTAAGCAAAACTTTCAATTTGATACCAAGATTTAAAATTTTATTCTAGGGTACATCTGATCAACCGTTTGTAGAAGAGTCTCGAGATGGTAGAGGTCAGGTTGCCATAGCCATCTTGCTGGAAAAGTTTTCTGAATGGCTAACAAAGTCACAGGACAACATGAATGAATCATTTGACGTTGCGTTATTAGCTATAGGAGCTGAGACTAATAGCGGCACTAGTGGTAAAGGTTATGTAGGTGGAGCCTGCAACACAAACTACAAAAACCATAAAGCTGGAACTGGTATCGTTCGTCTCGTGAAGGATAAATGGTGGAATAACTGCAATAATTTGGATATTGTATTGAGCTTTACGTAAGTTATGTAGCATTGGGGTAATTTAAGCTTTGAGCGTTTCCATTTCATTTTGGGTTTCGTGCTATGTTTTGTACAATTGTGTCCTTAAACGAAAAATCTGTTTGATATCATTGCTTTGTCACGAAGAACGCCAAAATAACTGACTAAAACTTGACCCAAATTGACCCGAGATTCGACCCGAATTGACAGACTTGACTCTAATTTGACAAAGAAATGAATATTAATTACCTAAATTTGAATAACTCTCCCCAAATTGACTACAGATTTGACTCAACTCGACTCGCATGACCCATGACTAGAGTAGTGTTATCGCAGAAAGAATTTCCAACTTCTTAATTTTAATTTATTTTACTACCACAAACAGGCTTGGAGCTTTCAGCGCTACAAAACAATACTCCGACGAATGTAAAAGTGCAAATTACATAAAACCAGGCCAGTGTGATGAAAATAACTATTTCTTTCCAAGTTGTGCGGACAGTGATATTTCGGAATTTGTTAGAAATGCATCATGTCTTCATACAGTTGATGTGAAAAATCGTACCATGTTTTCTAAAAAAGAGTTGTCAATGCGACCCCCATCAATTCAAGAACAGTGTGCTATACAAATTAAAAGTTCGATGGCATGGGTCAACCAATCGGTACTTCTGTAAACTATAATGTAATAAATGCTGAAAATATATGAAACTCATACTTTAAAAATATGTACAGGATGACAAGCAATGCAGGGTTACTAACTGCTACTTGCAGTCAGAAGATGGAACCCTAGTAGTTGCGCAAAAGTTGTATCCATTTGACAACAGCCCTTGTGATAACAATAAAGTACGTAAATTTGACATAAATCGTTTACATCAAAGGGAAGGGCAATAAAGCATATGTGTCTATTTTTAGTCTTGTTTTAGAGGTGAATGCATACCAAACGGATTTCTAATTCAGAATGTTGCTACATCAAAGTGCCTACATTCTACAAATCGATTTTCGTCAAATGACTCTGTTAGCTTAGTACACTGCCCCGAGATTTCCAATCCAATGGATCGTTTTATTGTAACCACCACTTCCGGTCAAACAGTTACTTTGAAGACTCCGTATTCCATGGAAAATGCCACAGAAAATTCTGAGAAATGTTTGACGTACAATTCCGTGGTTGACCAGATTTTTTACGAAAAATGTAGTCAGGAATCTCACTCAATAACGACTTGGTTTGATTGGGAGCTGATTTCTTTAGAAAACGAGCAAAATGAATTTATTATAAGGAATAAAATGTGCATGCAGTGTGTTTCTGTTGCAGAGGACCACAGTAAATTGGTAATGAGTTTATGCGACAAAAGCAATAGTTTGTCAGTATGGAAATTCGACACTGCACTAAAAATTCCTCAGGATATATTTCTCAAGTATTCCAATGTTTTTCCTACTACTACAACAACCACAAATGTTCCTGTTAGATCAAAACCAATAACTAGTATTGCTACGCGGTTAAGTTTATCTATCTGCCATAGCTTTACGTTAATTTCAGTAATAATGGGCTACGGACTAGTTTACACTTGCAGTGGATCAGATTATTGATTTATAGTATTACTTTGAAACATAAAAATTTAAACTACTTATATACAAATTTGATATTTTAAATGTTTTAACTTGAAAGGTATTTACTTATATTAAAAACTGTTATAAACCATCAACAGTTTGGTACAAATATAAAAGTGGATGCTTTTTTATCGTCTATAAAGCTGAATAATCAATATAAGCTAAATCAACAATTTATTTCAATGCACAGCTTTAGCTCCTCTGCATTAAAGCATAACTCCTCAAACCGTAGGGCTGCATGAACATACTGACGATAACAGTTTTACATAAAACAAGTATATTGACAAGTCATAAATTTTCAAGCAAAGAAAATAATTGCCAATATATGCCAATTTCCATATAAGTTTATGCGCGTGAACGTATTTATTTGAATAGTGCAGTTTTATGAACCCTAGTAATACATTATCATATGGATAGTGGGACAAAGCAATCAAATGTTAAAAATTAAGCCAATAAACAATATTTTTCGTGAAAACATTATGAATTGAATATTTTCTAACCCATGTCGTTTCATGTGTATATACGTTAGGAATGATTTTTGCATGACTTTGGACTTTGGCCAAGTAAACAGATTTCCGATAGTACTTCTTGCAATACGTTACGGTATTAAAAATCACTTTGAGCTTTTTAATGGCAGCGTTAAGGGAGTTAACTGGGAAAATTTAACAGTTCTTGACATTAAACTATTATTACTTCCGGAATAATATAATTTGTTCGGTGCAACATAAATGAATACAGGAAACATTCTGCCGTTAATGGGTTCTCGTATGAGTATGGATATCGAAGTCTGTAGACTAATTTGAAAATTTAGTTCCCATTTACAGCAAAAATTCCCATGACACATATAAAACTGTTGTTTTAACGTTGCCTTTTCTTTTAAAAAATTAAATATGAAAGTTTAATGATTGAGTGCTTTTAAATAGAAATTTTCGAGATTACACAATTATTACTCGTGTACAAAATGCATTTTATTTCATTGGATTAAAAAATAAGTCCATTCGCCTCACAATTCTCTGGGCATATTAATACTGATATTGTGGTTTACACCCGAATAGTCGGATATGTTAAATTAATCGATGATATTAATTTTTATGCGATTCGATTTATAAAAACGTTGTTGTTCTTTTGTATTCGATGATCCAAATTTATGAAATAAAATGATGATTTTAAGTATCGCTTAATAGTCAACAAATGTTTTAATTTCCGGTAAAAGATGTCGTGATTTCTAGGTCAGGTAATCCCATCGATTAATCTTATTTTTTATTCGATCAATAATACGGAAAAACTATAAATATTGAAGGTTCATATTCCGATCATTTTCTGTCTCACCGTACCCTCCACACCAGACACATATTTTTTCTTACAATTTTAAATATGTCATCAATTTTGCTGTTGGATCCATTTACAGCTGTGATTGGATTTTTATTTCTTTTTATTTGGTTCCACCTTTGGTTTCGGCAAGGCCAAGTAGACAATCTCCCTGGCCCGCCAGCACTGCCTTTAATCGGCAACATCCACCAGTTCTATAAAAATCCATACATAAAATTCATGCAGTGGACTCAGGTCTATGGTCCAATGTATCTAGTTCGAATGGGTCGAGATCGGTAAGATTTAAACATCTAAGTTTTTAAAATACGTTTCCGTAGTTTTACAGGTTGCGACAGGGCTGCGCAGATTTTTAAATAAAAATACAGTTTTATAGACAGTTTTTCATAATACTGATCAAGTTTAAAGGCACATCTTCATATTTTTTTTACATAAATCCTTAAATTTGTGCTCAAGTTTTGATCCAATTTTAAATTTGAAACAAAAATCTAGTCTGATTTTATTTCCAACTGAGAAAATTAAACATTATTTAATGTAAATTCTGTTGAGGTTTTAATCAAATATTAAATTTTACCAAATTCTGAAACGTATTTAATTTCAATATGTTATTGCATTAACCACTGTAATTATAATCTTACTTATTTCAGTGTTGTTGTAGTAAACGATTCAAAACTAGTAAAGGAACTATTCAGCCACAAGTTTACAACAGGCAGAAGCCTGAACAATCCCGTTTCATTTCAAATGACAAAAGGAAGCTATGGTACTTTCAACTCTGTTGGTTCTACTTGGTCTGAACAACGTACATTTACCTTAAAAACTCTTCGTGGTAATGGATTCAACACATCCAACATGGAAAACATAATACTGGAAGAAGCCAAAGCTACTCTTAATTGGCTGAGCAAAAGGGAGAAAAATGTTTTATCAATTAATAGGCTTTTCAACGAGCCATTAGTGAATACACTTTGGAGTATTGTAGCTGGAGAACGTCAAGATTGGGAGAATAGACAAAGTAGTGTGGTTAAATGTATTGAAAGAATGCTATCCGCGTTTCAAAGGGTAACCACAAATGGTTTAGTTGCGGTGCCATTTTTGAGGCACATATTCCCAAATATTTCGGGATGGAATGAATATGTTAGGTGTACTGATGAAGTGCACAAATTTTTTGAGAATGCTGTAGAAAAGCGAAAGATTGAAAATGGGATGGGGCTGGATAGAAAAATGGATTTTATTGGGGAACATATGGCGAAAATCGAGACAACGATGGATTCGAGTTCGAGCTTTTTTGGGGACGTGGGATGTAAGTTTATTGTATTTTAAATTTCATGTTAACGTAGAAATATGCTAGTCGAAAATCTAAAAATTCACCATAAGTTTTGGGTTTATTTTGTTTGATAATTTTAAATCTAGAGCACTTTTTCAGTAAAACGAATTAACCACTTTACTCGATCAATATCGGATATATTGCTTGTGGAATTGGAACAGACTTATCTACCCATTGCTCATTTGCCTTGTAGACCGTACCGTTTTCTCATAATAATATTTTGCATATCTTTTGTTCAGAGTGACAAGTTGACAGTTTATGTGATAAAAATGAGGACGCGATGGTTTTCAAAGAAATGCCGCACGAAATTTGTATGTGCAGGGGCAGTGATTGACATTTTTTGTGTTTTCAGGGAAAATGGAAAAGCAATACCTACACACTTTAGCATGCATTTTTGAAGGATAAAATTTATTTTCTACATTTTTCTTTCACGTGTACTTGTTTATGTGTGTAGGTAATGGGTGTACATGTATTTTTTGTCCCAACTGCCACTTAATTCATGTGTGTGGTGGACTTGGAAGGTACCCATTAAATAAAATAGAGAATCTTTTGTAATATTAGTTCTACAAATATATCCTAAAATATATAGAAAAAACAAAAGCTCAAAAATATTTTCGCAGATTTTCTCACATTTAAAAATAGTTGCCTTAATTTCTATGTGTATGGGATGTCCGGTTGACGTTAATGATCGATATTTTCAAGATAAATGCAAAATAATTTGTTACTAGTTACAAAAATGTAGATGTAGCTAATATCCTAATTGATTTACACATATAACGAAAAAGAAACTCATTAAGATTGATAAATACTTAACAAATGTTCCGGCTATCAAATTTTAATTACAATTCATAAAATTACATTAAGTTTTCAATTTTCAAAAGTATTTAAATAATAAGTAAAACAGAGGTAATATTTGTGTTTTCCTAAATAGTCTATCAGAAGTGCTTAAAACTTGGTTTAATGCTTTGGTATAATAATTAAATACACTTACTGCGAATTCCACGACAACATAACAATGACGATGAGGTACTAAAAATCAATCCAAACGGTTGAAAAGCAAATGCGGATACACAAGTATTATTGGTGCATTGTATAGGGTGAAAACAAACCACAATTGTTTCTTTGAGTGAAATTTTGCTCGTTTTCGTAACCAGATAGTAAACTACCTCCATGAAACAAAACATCATTGCGAAAAGACCCCCAGACATCAAAATCAAGACAACAGCAAAAATATGTCCAGATTTGGCTTCCAGATTATTTCGATGTGTAAAATTGCTTTTCGGATTCATCGTAACTTCTTGCTGTTTCCCATATCTGCCAGAATTAAGTCGTAATCTAAGAATATGATTCATCACAAAAGAGTTCCACCATTCCACTAGTCCTGAGTTCTGAATACCTCGAATCCGTCTTTCAATAAATTGGGGTACGCAACTTTTTAAGAAAAATCCTATTCTTTTTTCCATCAAAACTTCTTTACTAACAGATATTCTCTTGAGACCAATTTCTTTCAAAATGAATTCATATTCTAGCACTTCAAGTTTGGAAGCAATGAAAGCTGTTTTATTACATGCCTGAAGAGATTCCGTACCAAATTCTTGGTTAAAATAGTATCGACCATCGCCAGGTTGTGCATTTGTATATATTTTAAAGTCCTCATTTAAGCTTTTATAAAGAGAATGCATCCACAAAGCCGAATTGTTGTAAATAAATTGATACCGAATGGGATATTGATGAATACTCTGAAAGTCCCCAAACCCAGTGAGATATTCTCTTAACTTTGAGATAACTTCAAAAACTTTGTGCTTAAACGTGAATTCTTCATTGTGTTTGTAAATAGAAGAATAATGATTGTCCACAAAATTATCAAGTACTTGGGTGACGAAAGCTGAATAATTTGCATCCATTTTTCCATATAAGCTTACGAGGTCTGGTTCAGATAGTATAGTATAGTTGTTTTCCATAAGTTGATTAAAATTTTCAAGCGGCAAAAACTTTCTTGGAGCTACGAGTTCGATCATATTGTCATTTTTGTAGACATTGCTTATCACAAGTGCACAAAAACATGCCGTTAAAGCTAGAATTCGTACTGGCAAACCTTTTAGCAGTATACTGGGATATGGACTGGATTGCTCTAATAAGTTTTTCCAAACTGATTCAAATACCACGATTATGCGTTTAATTATATTCTTTGAATGTAATATTGAATCAAATAAAAGTAAACTCCAGGTGACAGGAAAGAGAATCAAGAAAACAAATATAGTTAAAGTCCAATAATATACATCAAAGCTCTCAGTTAAATATTGTACCAAGCTTTTTCTTCCCGACAATGAATCTCCACAACCAATAAATTTTAATTGTTCCGGTGAAAATTCAATCGAGAATTGCACACTATCAACATCGTTTCCCCAAGTGTAGTCTATAAGAGTATGCTAGTTTGTCCACGAATCCCAATTTAGTATAAAGTTTTCACCTAGTATATCTTTCCGATTTTGAATTATTAAAACACAGAGCAATAAGTTTCTTATTGAATGTTTCTGTAGTTTATCGGTTAGCCTTATCTTATCAACGCAAAACTTTTCTTCGGCCAATTCCGATTCGAAGTACATTTGTAAGCGTGACGAAATTTGAATGTTCCAAGTTGTTATATTTTTAGCATTCATTAGTTGAATATTTAGTTCCTTTTGCATAGCATTTAAATTTAAAAAAGGTAACGCACTTATAAAAGTTGTTACTCCACATGGGAGAATACTTAGTTGAAAATCTGAGTAGGTGAGGTTTTTAAAAACTAAAATTTCCTGTCCAAATATATTGGAAAGGCACCCATCCTTCAAAACATTTTGGGGTATTTTGAAATAGTTTTCAATCCAGGAAATTGGTGATACATCCGAGTCTAATAAAATAACTCCTATGCTGCTTGAGTGTAAATATTTGTCGCCAGAGTTAATGTCATGGCTTAATTGATCTGATTCATATTTCAATAAACTAATAAACTTTCTGTGAATAGAAGGCGGAAATATGTAAACGTTTTGTATAGAACTCCAAGGTCTACTATTAAATATAAAGGTTGTAGCATTAATCGCTAAACAAACAGCTTCACGATTTATTATTAAATGGTTTGATGAACAATTCCAACTCCAAGCTCTGTCATCAAGGTTGTTCTGCTGTATTTGTAATTGTCCTGTCTGATTTATTATAGAGTGGAGATTTGGTGTTACATAAATATATTTTTCGTATTTCCAACACAGATCATTATTCACTGGTAAATATCGTCGTAGTACAATCGGTAATACTTGAGTACGTAAGTCCACTCCCTGATAGTTTATGACAGCCACAAGACATTTTATACACGGTAAAGCCGCAAGTTGTAAATCAACCATACGACGGGTGAACGTTTCCAGAAATTCGGAGCTTAAATAATCAGTAGTGCTTAGTGGTGGTAAGTTTAATGAAATAGCGTTTTCGTTACCGAAAACTCTAAGAGAGAAACCGAACAGTATTACTAAAGTTAAAGTTTGCATTGTACCTTCTTACAGCTTTAGAAACACAACTGAAAGAAATTATTTAAAAAACAAGCCCGATTCCAAATACGTATACGTAAATAGTTTTCTAGTTTGAAACGATTCTTCATCAAAATAACAGTAAAAATTTTGTTAGTGGATTTCAAAATTTCATTTAACAATTTAAAAAAAGGTTGTTCAAACTATAGAGTAAGTGAGCAATGTTAGACTTTCTAGCTTTTTGAGAGAACACTAAAGTAAAATCTAGTATTGATTAATAGGCGCGTCAGTTGTTCTGGAAAGAACAAGACAATATGTTGATTAAATAAATGTCATATATATTGCCGAGAAACTCTGCTACAAAAATGCTCATTGGTGTATAATGTTTGTTCAGATACGATAAGATCCTCAAAAACCTTTTGATGTGTTTCGAAATAATTTTCAATTTACGACTATATTGATACACCCAAATTTAATAACACTACGCCTATGTTGCTTGAGTGTAAATATTTATAGCATCAGTTACCAAATTCAATGTATCTTGTGTGCCATTCTTTTGCACCAAAACCAGTTTTGCAAATGCTTAAACGAGCAGTCTGCGAACTCAGGAGCGACTATATTTAAGAAGTGATTTACTAGTGACAATATTTTGAAATAGGACATTTCATCAATGAGTGGGAACGGAAATCAATGGTTTATCCAACACCAGATTGTACTTTGATACTTTAATATAATCTAAATATAAGGAAATTCTTAGAGTTCAAGTTGGAATACATGACTTATAAATGCGAAGGGTCTTAAGCTCCACAACCCAATTTTACTTTCTGCTAACTGTATTATAACATACGGATATTTCTAAGTGGAAAACCTAATATTTCAGTCATTCCATACATAATTATCAGCAACCAAACTACCATGACGAGTCTTCATAAGGCTTATTGCATATATTATGGCTCGTAGTATAGCATATGTCCAATCAACCAATTAATTAACATAGCAATTGTTCTTGATACTATATATTCATTTGGAATCCAGGTAATCATCAAACATGCCGAAAACTTTCCAACATTCAACAAACCTCATTTATCTTTTCTTGTCAAAATATACTGAAAGGGGTTGCCTCGTCCAACCAATACCTTAAAATTACTAAAAGTACGCGTCATCGCGTCAACTGATCTAACCCCATCGTTGTCCATTTTTACAATTGCGACGGTGAATTGTGTGTGGAACTCCAGACCTGTCGTAATAAGGATTCTTGGTTTCCTCGATTTCAATTGAACTTTCTAAAACCCATAGGAAATGATACCTTGTTTTGTAAGATTCGTCTTGTTCTGATGCAGTGTCAGTTCTAAAGCTACTTTTAAATAAAGTTGCGTATCCAAAGCTTATATATTGTCAAAATAACGTGGTTGTTTGTGCAGCCATTTCAGTAGTAACTTATATATTTGAGTCGAAATAAACCAAAGTGTTCTTTCGTAGCAGTTGAATATTTTGTTTTTACTTAGTGACATTCAAAAAAAATTGAAATTGTCATAAAGTGGCCCTAATTGGTACGTATCTCTATTTCAATCCAAGTGGGTACTTGGTTGGTCATATAAATTCAATATTTAAGTTTACGTCTACATAACTAACCGAAAATATTTTGGGGACCTACTAAAAGGCACCCCTTTGCCAATCCACCCCACTAACCGCACCCGCACACCGCACACCGCACACCCGCACACCGCACACCGCACACCGCACACCGCACACCGCACACCGCA
>JAQFXM010006619.1:0-12961 GCA_034693345.1 Entomobrya multifasciata | reverse complement strand
TCATCGTCATCATGATCAACCCATATAGATGCAGATGTATACACATATAAAATGTACATATGCAATATCAGACCAAAACCATACGAGCTTTCCAGAGGCAACAATAAACTTCGCGTTTGAGCTTACAGATTTTTATGACTCCTGTTTACTCACATGTTTACTTGCAAATCTACTTATATTACTACATTGGACATTTTAAAGCTTCCATAGTTCAGTTGGATCTTCATCATGAGAAAATTAATGTAGTAGTCAGTAGCTCTCCGCGTAAGCAATTTACTTTTCTGCGCTTTATCGGAACATAAACAGATACGCATAAATATGCGTTTGACTACCAGGTTTACGTTGATGAAAACATAAAATCTTTAATATGTATATAGGTGGATGTGCCAATTTATATGCTTGTCTAGCCAATCTCACAGTTGAGTCAACTTTCGAGACAAAAGTGTCTCTTTAAGAGATAAAGCAGTTATATATGACGTATAGGATGCAGCAGTATGTAAAGTTGGAGTTGGAGAACGTCTGTGTTGTGAATTTAATTATGCAAATTTTGGTATGTCACATAAATGAGAGATGTGTTTTGTGTATGGTGCTGCTGTGTGAACTGTGAATCACGTTTTTTGAAACTGAATGATGTGGTATTCGTAAAGGTATATAAAATACTGTATGTTTAAACAGCACAGTAATTGAGTATATAACAAATACAGAAGAGTAAAATAGAAAAACTAGAAAGATACAAGGCATTTGTAACATGTTGAAAAGTAGGAGCGAGTTAACACAAAATCTGAATTCATTTAATTTTAGCAGGAAATTGGGTAACCTCGATGCAAGCATGCATAAATAATTTTATGACTGGTGGATTGATATGGATTTATATCTATGGAGTAGGAAATTGTACAATAATAAAATGTGTTTATGTTTATCATCATTGGACATAGACAAACGCGATGTACAAAACACAAGATCGCCAGTGTTAATGTTTCAGTCAAAACCCCAATTAAACCTGGTTCGTAAAATTTAACTCGTAGTTAGAAAACTTTTGGCTGATTAAAAGTTTAATGAAATTTATTGTGCGCTAAATATCAGATTTCATTTATACTGGATAGGACTAGACCTAGAAATGATTTATCGCATTTGATCATTATCACCTTCGTAAGATGTCAAAAAAATCATCAAGAGTATGTAAATGATATTCTAAATCTTGAATTCGTGCTAAGTTAAGGTTAGATTATGCAACTACATAGTGAGAAAAATATAATCGAACGAAATCCTTTAAAAAATTGCAGTGTATTGTTGTTTTTTCTAGAAACTACAATTTATTCAATATCAAGAAGCGAAACGAAAAACAGAAAATTTCATCGAACTGCATTAAAATTCTTACAAAATTCAGACAAAAAATTACTATTAAAACAAACAAGTATAATACATATAAACTGAGTTTCCTGTGTGTAATGCATTTTCTATAAACTACAATAACTGCCGCAAAAACAGGACGTTATAGAACATGTAAGGTCAGACTATGTTTCCGCCGTTATAGCAAACATTGAAGCCATCGCATACGAAGCCATTTTTTGCGGTTTTGACAGATCATAAACGAGATGGGGAAAGAGAGGAAGTTGCAGACAAGCATACATTCAAGGCTTCACATATTTATACATCAGTACATTATGCAAAGTAGTAACTAGCAAAAACTCCATCATTTCGGTAGCAGTAGTTCGGTTTCTTGTCTTATGAAAATAAAAACGTCTCTCTAGATGGTTTTGGTTCACATAAAGAATACTTTACTACGTAGAACCCGTTCCATTTTGTTCTCAGCTCGTGCCATTTTTGACGGTGATAGCAATGCAACGGATATGTAACTCGTATGAACAAAGAAAACGATGTGATCTATATTTCAGCTTCTATATGTCGAATATTTATCATCTAAAATTGAATCATCCTCAGTAACGAACACAATTTGCTACATGGGGCGGAATAAAACATTTCAGATAATTTCATGGAAGGTGTATCCACAAAATGAAGGAACATTTACTGGCACATATTATCAACATTCATAAATTGAACCATCGTGTAATTAAGTAATTACTGAGTGAGCAGTTTCATGATTTTGAACAACACAAGAAGTTTCATAAAGTGAACTGTACTTTTTGTTTTACTGCATTCTTGATCTGTGGAATCCACGTATTGTATTGTAACAGAAAAAAGTTGTTTTCATTGGATATTTATTTTTGATATGATGGATAATAGCACTCGACCTTTGTCGATTTCCTTCTTCTTCTGTCCCAATATAAGTAAAAAAAAATCCTTCAATTTTTCTCCTATCCTTATTAATGACACCCCATTAACACTACTATTTATCATCACATTTGCAGCAAAATGCATCTACACTATCAGTTAAGAGGATCAATTTATAAGAAAATGGATATCGCCTTGTGTTGCGAAGAAGTTGCAATAAACTTGAATGGAATTTATACTTTTCCTTATTGTTTCTCACCAACCAATGTCAATGTCTTGTTGGACTTTCTCGGTTTCATTTTGTTGACGCTGATTTTAGGTTATTATGAGCAGTCCGCCAGCCCAATTTTTTTATATCCTGCACATTGCACACTAAGCTAAACTAAATTTAGAGTCAGTTCTTTCTTCGTTATTAGTCAAAATCTTTCATTAACAAAGTCATTTATCAAAAAGAGCAAGTCAGAATTAATCATGATAAGCCGCAAAACTGCTGGTGCGTAGTAGCAGAAATATACGTACTCACACGTGGTAAGCATCTTTACATCTATCGCTAAAAAGCAAAAATGCGTAGATAATCCCATTTACTTCATATCCTACTAATTCTTTTCTTCTCATTTTTATAGTGATCAAAAAAAAACATCAGCAACACAGTATGCAATGAATTTCCTAAACTATTCCTACACAGCGCGACTCGACTGTGTAAATTATCATTAGACAGTAGAAGAAAATCCCTTCCATGAAATGAATGTTTCGGTTTCGCCAGGAGCTTTTTCGCACCATCTTACCAGAAAGGCAATAGTAAGTTATTCCTTTAAAACTATACGTAACGTCTTCTGGTTGATATATGATTACGATATGATGACAGTAAAATAATACCCCCTCCTTTTACTTGTTTTTACTTCTTTTTTACACACATTTTCTACTTTTCCAGACAACAGTCACCCATGCACAACAGCAGCTAGCAATATGCATATAAAGCTAAGTTGTAATTAATGGAGCCTTAATTACGGTGATTATTAGCACTCCCACCCCTCTTCTAGCTCTTTCATCATCATAATCATGATGACTTGAATGACTACACATATATTTCATTTCATTATTATCATCATTCATTCACTTAGACTCCCTTTCTTTCCATTTTTTGTCTTCGTTAATAATTTTTTTTACAGACTCAGCAGAGCAGATATGGAATGTAACAGCGCAGACATATATTTTTATAATGGCTTGAACATGACTAACTTGCACTTAATTTATTTCTCGCCGTTCTCACTGTCTCCCACTTCCCAGTTTTGAATAAGATAAGAATGGAATGCTTCTTGGGTATCACATTCTTTCTGTTGATGCTGATGCTGTACTTCTGCAGCATTTCTCAAGAAGTTGATGACGTATTCAAACAGATGGAAAATATAAGACAATTTTTATCGTTGTATTGGAATGTCTTAATAAAAAGTACGAGATTGCAATATATTTCCCTTCAAGGAATTCATTTTAATGAATATTAAAACGTGCTTCAGATTGATGATTGGTGACATTGGGTTTTATGACATTTGATGATTTTATTTTCTCTATTTTGGGAATAGGTACTATATTTTATCGACGATCATTTAATTATAATATCAACGTTTTTACCCTTAACTGTATCTTACAATTGGAGATATTGATTTTAATAGAGTTTAGTTGTAATTTCCTTTTTATCAAAAAAAGAGTTCATCTATATCCCATTCGCATTAAAAAGTGAATTCAAAGTTCCATATTAGTACTTAATATCAATAAATGTAGTCAAACAATTAAAAGAAGACCATATAAACATGATTATATCCACCCAAATTGACTATTTTTCATCTTGTGCGTCTTTTCCCGTTAATGCTCCACCTTGCATTTCCAATCGTTTTCTATTCCAATTTTTTCATGAAGACTTGAATGTTTATGAAAACGAAAACCCAGGAATGAAAACAGTCGACTCTGTCAGTATTGGAAGCATATAAGAAGCAGTCATACATACATTTGTTAGAGATTTATGTAAGGCGGCAGAGAAGAGATAACAGAATGAAATGTCACCAAAGGAGTCGTGGTAGTTAAAGACATTCATAGTTTCGTAGTATTTTTTTCTTTATACTATCACCCAAATAAAGTAGACTCAGATGGTGGTGATGGTTGAATCAGAAAAGAAAATATTCATTTCATTCACTAAATAACTGAATGAAAAGCTTTATAGTTACTTCCGCCTGTGACATTGTATTTTTTGCTTGTATGCAATGTAGACACAGTAAAGCACAGGTCCCATGCGAAGCGTGTGTGAATTGAGTCAGATGAATGGATCTAGATAGACTGACAGAGACACTATCACATAAAAGCCATCCTTCTCCTTTTTATTTCGCTACATTATTATTATTATATTTCTCCTCCTTTCATATATTTTACCAAGAGGAAAGTTGAGATAAAAAAAGACAGAAAAAAACTCCTGTCCCGTTTTGTTGTTGCTTCACATCACATACAGTGAAATTCTCAGCAGGAGGTCACACTTTCCCTTTTCATCTGCCAACATTCATGACGATCAATGCGTATGATGATGGTGGTGATAGGATACTGTACTGCCTGTGAGATGGTTTGATAGGATTATACAACAGTCAACAAAACAGAAAAGTAACTAAGAGTGTACTCGGTACTGGTAAAAGTAAGATGACAGATGTAAAAGGCTGCACACTGAGAAACTCCTTCCAGAGCTGTGTAGAGCTAACTATATCCGACCCTCAAGTGAGCTAAATAGGGGACAGGGGTTAGACCAGTAAATATTTATGTACATTTATATAACTTTATACCAGAAAGATTATACTCAAACTCAATATTTACTATTTATACATAATGTATGTGTGTGGAAGAAACAGGGGATGATCAAACTTTTTTTTACTTTACTTGATTTTGTAGTAATGCTTTGTCGTATTTTTTTCATTTTATGATGTGACTTTAAGGTCAATTATCTATTAAATGATGTATATTATTTCTCTGCAGTAGATACATTGGAAACTGTAACAAGTACGTACTTAATTTCACATTACTTGTTCATGACCATCCAACCAAAGACACGACAAGCAAGCCAGTGAATGATGACAGCTAAGTGACAAGGGATATCGGAAATGGCGAAAGAAGTGATGCATAAAAGGGACCAGACACAACAAGGGAAGGAGTTTATTACGTAATAACATCATGCACAATGTGCATCTTATTCTTGTGTATGTATACTTTGGAAATACCGGAAAAAGTTATAAACTGATTTTTGGGAGTGTAGATACTCAAACCGAATACGAAGGCTATTTTTTATGAAAAAAGTTGTGTACTTCATTTGCAACTGAGAAAATGTTTGCCTTATTTGTATTTGCTTAATTTAAGCCATTTTTGTGGAATGAGAGCGTATTTAGTTGGTTGAATTCGTTTCATACATTTCACTATTTGCTTTGATTGCAACAAGATAAAAAGAACGACACACGGTTGGATACTAAATTAATTATATACAAAAATCAGCAAAAGATTGACTTTAAAGTTCAAACAGCTTTTGCAATGGCGAAGAATGAAATTTGTATAATATTTAGATGCAACATATGAATGTACCAAATTTTCCGAATTTAGTACTTCACACGCTGGTGCAAATCGAATGTATAGCTCGTATAAGTAGTGGGAGTAAACTTCCACACGAAGTGCTTTACAGAGAAGGGCATTCAAGCAAAGAAACCACTTGGCACTTTCTTCGAAAGCAGAGAATATGAAAAGTATTCCTACTTTTACTGCTTTCACTATTTCTTAGAAAGTGAAGCAGAAGGTGGATGAGAAGTAGAAGGTCTCTCATTGAATTCAATTAAAATCCAATAACTCTCAACTCTGTTCAACTCTTGCCGTTAATCACTTTGCTTTATTTACACTGCCATACAGCAAAGGAACAACACTACATTTAATATATGAATCTAGCATATGTACAACAATTTCTTGTTTACTTCAGTGAACTGTTATATTATTGCTTATGGTTCAGTGCCTCAGCTCAGTGGAAAGAGAGGCAGCAGATGAGTCAGTCATACGACACTTGATAAGGCAATAAAATGTGTAAGGAAAGGGTTATTTAAAAACTTATTCCCTCTTGTCGTTGGTCTGAATTCGGTGGTATTTTTTTCTGATACAAAGTTCCAGCTTGAATCCTTTATAGAAACAAGCAGAGCAAACTGAGTTTCACACATTTAGGGAATGGAGAAGAGGAGGAAACCGAAGCGGAAGTGAAAATACCATTAGCACCAAACTAACTATACATATATACTATACACAGAAGCGAAAATTTCAGCATTAACAACCCATTTTACACTGGTTTTCACAGTTTATTTATCCACATAAATCTTTGAACAAAGGGACACAGGAAGGCAAATATGCAAGAAGAAAACACATTTTAGTGTTGAATAGGGTGGTGCGGAGAATATGCTGCTGTTCTGCCCATTCTAAATTCTTTGATGCATTTTCAAATTATTTAGAATAAATTAAAGCAATATAAACGAAATAAAATATAATACAAATAGCTTTTGTGCGTCTCTGACCATCCTACTTTTCCTGCTTTCACACAAAACTTTAAACATAATTTGAATAACCCTAGCGGGTAGAGGAATGTAATGAATTGTATTTTATGGTTCAATAAACTTTGACATTCCAGCATCCAGCAATAAAGCGATGCTATTTTATGATTTTTCGCAAAGGCGAAGTACAATATACTAACTTTTTAAAAACGTTTTCAAACAAGCTGAAGTCAAAAATTTTTAATGGAACACAACACATTGTGCTAGAATTACGAACTGTAAGGAGTTCTGTATAAAGAGTAGTATTCAACCACAAAAAGTAGCCTCACCCAGGTTTGAATCTGGATTTCTACATATCCGGTGTAACGTTCTAACAACTTGAACTAATGAGGCAATGTGATTGAATACAACTGAAATAGCTCTGATGTGCAGCGTAGGTACCTATTACTCTGTTGCTGCTGCTGCACATCACATCACCCCCTTCCGAACGATTAAGACGCGATTACTGAAACATCTTTCAGATTAAAGTCAAAAGTGACGATTTCTAATGAACTTTTTAGCACTTAAGGAGAATTTACGGACGATTTTAGGATCTGACTAGCTTTTTAAGGCAGCCTATGACTCAGAAAAAATTAACGCAGAAAAACTTGGAGCTAAAATTTAGGTTTCTCTGTTTGAATATTGTCTCATCGAAGGCTTAATAAATTCAGCAAAAATATCAAATATCAGCAAAAAATGAATGATGTTCCTTCTGTACAATCAAACACGACTAGACAAGTTATTTTGTTGAACATTTATCGATTTTGAAAACGTCGAGAACATATTCAAAGAACACTAAATATTTAATGAAGAACAATTAAATATGCAAATGGCTTTTCGTATATATTCCTGTTTTCTTTGATGAGTTTAAACTACCACATTAAGCAAATTGTTTCTAACGCGACCACTTTTTAACTAAAAGAAAAAATCTGAACTAAATAAATCAAATTATGAAATGAAGAGGAATTGTAAAGATGAAAGGAATGAACGCATTGAAAACTGAAAAATATTATATTCCAGTTAATTCAAGCAATTTGTCAGTCACCAATATATTTTGCTTACAACTCAGCTTGTGTACCCATGTTTCGCAATTCTTAAATACAAGATAAAATTCTGCATATAAATGAGTCACCTACACCCATTTTTGTTCATTTTTAGTAAGACTGTGGTTTATTTAAAATGAATGAAAAATTGTTTATTTCGCATTAGGTTAGTTTTTGATTTATGAGTTTCAGATGATTTATTATTTAAAGCACGATAAAGTTGGCTAGATGCTTAGTGACTCAGTTTACATTTTTTTAAAAAAATATTAAATTCCCGCGAGTTTTTTACTATATTAATTACCAAAACCCTTGTTAATGATCAACAAAGGAAAATAAAGATTATTTTGCACAACATATTGTTTTTTTGTATGCATGTATGTATTTCAGATGCAGTTATAAGCTCTGATTCAAAACCTAAGAATAATAGGTAAAATGGTCATATCTCCAATATGACTACAGATATCTTTATAATATTTAGACCAAGTACTCGTTATTGGAGGGTGTATTGTTGCAATACAAGAACGTGGAATATATCTTGCTAGAAGGCCGTGGTGCGATCTTTGCCTGTGTCAAAACTTTAAAATAATTTTTTGATCTTTTCTACAAACACATATTATTTAATTTGTGCAGTTTAAATGTGCTTCGTGACTAAGTTTCAGACGCAGATTTCAAAATGATATTTGCCTTTTCAATCCGCTAACAAAAAAAACTAAACGATTTGTTTTAAAAGTCTGGAAATTTTCTTATGTCATACACCATGAAAATATTACGGTAATTTTTGTTACCATACCAAACTTTTCATTTATGTAGCAAAGCGTTCTGCTGGTCTTTTTTGGCAAAGACAAACACGAAACAGAAAAAATAACGTTAGCGTATTCATTTTGTGTTAAGCAATGTGCATTTGAAGCATTGTTCGTCGTAGGAATGTACCATGTTTAATTATTAGTGCTTTTTTTGAATATTCAACGAGAACCTGGGTAAATTTGTACTCTACATTGTATCACGAGCATCGTTCCCTATTTCCCACCTCAAGGAGCCGAAATGCTTCCCACCTGGAAAATAGTGGTAAATAACGGTAAATGGTGGTAAATATTGGGAAATGGGAAATATAGTGGGAAATTCAAAAATAACTCCGTTTTAGTGTCGACAGCAAAGATCATATTTAATAATACTTAAATAAGAACTCATCTTAACAAAACCAACACTTTTAAAGATTTTAATTTTTCATATAAACTTTCTCATTCTTTCTCCTTCCCGCAAATAATCAGTTTTTCTTAGTTAACCATACAGCATGCACATTATTGAAAAATCTTTACCTAAAACTTTAATTAGATGTTGTAGGCCTCGTTTCCTCCCTCCACGGGTTTTGCCTCGAGTTCCATTTCCGGCTTCTCCATTGACACAGGTGTTGACTGGTGATGCCATCAGAAAAAAGTATGTCCTTAGAAGCCTTTTCAAAGACATCCGTGATCTATTTCCCCGGATGTGGATGGCCCCCTTTTTGTCTTCCTGGTTACCTTGAAAGGCCCCTTGTAATTGAAGTAGAACCAACTGCTTTTCCATTTCCCCATCTACTGTGGGTGGCCCTCTTAGTCTTCTTACTCATCTTGGAAGTCCATTGAAGATTGACGTCTCCTCCTCCACAACCAGAGCCCTTACCAAAGTTATCCATCAGCCCATTCCAGATGCCTAAAGGTGCCCTCACCACCACCACCAGCCCCTACAGCATGGATTCCAAAGGCTCGAGAACCTGCAGCAGGGCTTCAGTTTGAGAACTTCAGAACAGCGATGATTGCAAAGCACACAGTTCCTAGGACCACTGCCTCCTTGACACCCAACCAAAAAGCTGATGGACCAGGACAACGGTCAGTGATCACAGCCACAGCTCTCAGGGCGACCGTCTCCAGAATGATTATCATGATCAGTAAGGTCTCTAGTTTTAGGTTCAATTTGATCAACATCTTGGCGTGAACTTTGAAGGGCACACGGGTCAGGTCATCAAAAAGCTAAAGGGATAGTACTAAAACTGATCTAATTAAACATTAAAATGCAAAACCGATTTCTAAAATTAAAATTAATAAACAATTGACACTTCATTACCTTGACTTTTTTACATCTTTTTATTTTTAAAAACTACCTTGAAAATTTTAGGCCTACGCCAATTTTTATTTTTTATCCAAGATCACTCTAGATAACTTTCACTATTCACACATTAAGTTTAATTGAATTTTAAGCAGTTATGGCATTTTCATACCAACCAACTAACAGCACAGAAGTGAATACCTAATGTTATTCTAGTAGTGTGCATAATATGCATCGTTGCTACTAAACACCACGGTGCACCGCACGGTGTTCTTGCTGTTTCTTCCCACTGCAATATTTCTCTGGTTAGTCTGCTGCTTGTTTTGGTAGCAAAGCAGACGGACGAAACAACACGAGAACTGTGAATTTCCCATATTTACCATTTACCACTAAAAGCTTCATTTCACAGTGCGTTATTTACCATTATTTACCAGCAAATTTACCACGTGGTAAATACCAAGCCCGAACGCTGATCACACTATGGAAATGAAAAACTGGAATTGTACTTTCGCACAAATAGTTGAAAATGGATTGACACTGTCTGGAAACTATTTGATTTGGAAAATGGCTGCAAAACAAACTAACTGCTTAGGGGCTGAGTTGCTTGTTGGAGTTTTGTTGTTGACGTTTTCTCAAGATATGGCATTCCGGTACTATTCAATTGTTTGCTTAATACAAAAACATACAGGTACTTTGTGTAATTTTGCGATTATGTTTGAATTTGAAACTTTTTAGGAAATATCTGCATGCACCTGATATCCATCAAAATTTCGTTGAAGGAAACAAAGTCGACAAACTTTCTAGTATTATATCATGCCGTGCAATACATCTGCTTGTTGAGTTGTATAATGATGCTATGAAATCTCAGTTAGTTCTTTTATTAGTTGCATCTGGAGTGGCTGAAATTATGTCTGCTGTTTTAATTATTAATAGATCTGGTTCAAACAATTTACCACTATTTCTTAAAGTATTCTTTGCTCTATTATTCATTCAAGCAACCATCGGAATATTAGGTTGGTATGGATTTGCTGGAGATTTTAATAAAATTTCAAGCAGATGCCTTTCTGATATGAAACATCAACAAAGCATGCTTTGTTTAGAACACAGCATGAGTAGAGAACGCAAATTCAGAGCAAAAGTTTTAGTTTCATTTCAGATTCAGAAAATTAAGTTTGGGTTGTCAAATTATATTGAAAAGACAACTCCAGCTCTTTTTGAGTTGTTCTGTATGCAACGTATTATAGACTTGCTTTTAATATAATTTATCGTCTTTTAATACTGTTTTATCGATTCTGTATTTTAGCTTGGTTTACTTATAATATTTCGGTAATGTTTTATAAAATATTTTGGTAGTATTTTCGCGAATACATTAATTTCAGAAATTCTGGTTAAAAATAAGTAATCAATAGAAAGAAGGTCGATTTTTGGGCTACAAGAACATTATAGGGAACGAGAACCGAGAAAGGAATTATGTTTGTTTTATGGAGCTTTTTTGTCTCTCTGAATAACTTTTGGATGGCCGGAAGCCGCTTGTTAAGCAGTATACAAAGTATCTGATTTCCAAACAGGAATTACGACGAAACATGTTGGAAATACTTTAATAGTGTGATTTATGTGGTTTACGAGGATATGACCAGGTCACTAAATTTGGAATTTGGAAGCCATTTGGAATTACGCGGAACGAGCATAGGTAACGCTTTTGTAATGGCGTTCTTTAACTGATAAATTTTGCTTTCAAAATTCCTATTTTCGATCGTTTCTCATAATACCAAATAGCTCCATTCGGGATTTTGGTAATTATATTCGTTATCAGCGAACCAAAATTGATATTTTTCAAAGCTATAGCCGATTTAGTGACCTGGTCATATCCTCGTTAGTACCACAGACTTTGAGGATAGTAATCAACCCGAGTGACGTCATATGAGTACGATGTTTAAAACTTTTTGGATTGATTTTTTAAATATCATTATTCATTTTGAGTCCAAAGACGTTTCTGATTTTAATTTTTTCTTTCTTAGTCTAACAGAAATGACATGTTTTATGAAGTCATCCATAAGGATCACGTAGGTTGGTTTTGTTTAACAAAATAAATAAACTAACCTTTTTGCTGATGACTGATGCAAAAAAATGATTTTAATAAATTGGTAAATAACGTGAGAATAATTCCGTCAGAAAAACATGCTTTTATGTTAATGTACACATGGTAGGTAAAATTTCATCAGAACTTGAAATCAGTATTTTTCCTAGTTTTTGACAAATTTGTCCTAATTCTAAAAATTACTTTGTAAGCAACATTCACTAGGCATTATAACAGAAAGTTACATAGCAGCAAAAAATTAATAAGTTATTTCTCGGGTCTACTTTTCAACATAATAATTCCCTGCTTTGGACATAATCAGCGTTTATTTATACAAAAAGATTAACTGCCGTCTGTAGGATCTCACTGGTCTACCTTGTGGTGTATGTTTTATTATTTTTAAGAAACCTTCTTGGACAAAAAAGTGTTTGCATATTAACCTAACCGCATTAACTTTAATGAAACGCACATGGCACAAAACAAATGCCCATCTTAAGGTTCAATTCTACTACATCCCACCCACACACTTGCAGTTTTGAAAAACGTGAAAGTTCTTCGTGCCCAAAGTAAAGTGAATAAATAGAATTATAAATACTTATATATGGTTTCCATTTTTCAGCAATGAACCGCTAAATTGATATTGTGAAAATATTTGATGATAAATTTATTTCTGATATAAAAGGTTTACGAGTCTCAATGAATTTTTTTACACAAATATTGCATAATTTGTAATCAGTAGCAGAATCCCACGTGCTGTGAAAAATAACACATGTTTTTTTAGTTCATAAACACCCACGAAGTTTGTACAGTGGTACATTCTTTATAAACAATATTGATTATATTTAATAAACACATTCTATAGTATGTAATAATTCTCATTTAAAATTTAGAAATCTTTTTAGAAACTAGATTATTTCAATTTCTATTTATTGAACTCAATT
>JAQFXM010006618.1:0-12968 GCA_034693345.1 Entomobrya multifasciata | reverse complement strand
CACACAAGTTCTAATACTTGTATTTAGTGAACCTTTTTTACGACGAATAAAAAATACTATAAGTAAAATTTAATTAAGATTATTTTAATCAATATATTTATGGCATAAAATAACTTGGAATCGCTAAAATTTAATTTAAAATGGTAATAAAAGAAATAGTTAATGAATGAGATTTTGTTTGGTTTTGGCGGGCGAATGATCGCGAAAGCAGTTGCGTAAATGCAATCGAACAATTAATCGTCATTATACAAAAGTTTGGAACATTTTTCATTTTAAAAATCACTCTTTGAAATGTGTTTTATTTTAAAAATACAATGGCGTTTTAGAATATATTGTCGTGACAAAGTTTGATCCCAATAATATATTCTATCGATTAGTACAATAACAAATTCCCCATTTAAAATACATGTAACAGTTAATTGGCCACTACTCCAAAACCATTAAATCGATTTGTCTCAAAATCAATACCAACCCTCCCATTGACCATATGAACATATACACTAATCGTAAGTTTCATTTCAATTGTTCAAGGCATTTGGACGCCAGACGACCAACAAACCATCAGACATACTTCGATACCCTATCATCGAGTTATCTTCTAAAGTAATATTCTGGCACATAATAATCATGAACATATTGCCTTTAAGTTTGTAAGATACATACCACGAGGAATGTTTAGAAAATCATTTAATAAATGCAACTATACTAGTTCGTTGGAAGTAGTACTTAAATAGCAGCAGAACAACAGTAACGTTCAGTTGCATGTAGAAAAATATAGTATCGATGGGGAGTAAAGGAGTGCTGAAACAAAAATGGAAATAATAAAATATGAAGAAGTCCAGGTTTAACGAAAGCATAGATCCTAGCTCTATTTCGACAATTCATTTATTTGCTTGTTCGTTCAGCGATTCACAAAAGTTAAAGGGTGATAATTTGGAAAGAGTGAATATGGAATACATTCATGTCAAAAGGAATGAATATACGATTTTTATCAAAACAATCATTTTTTCTTTTAATTTAAATGTCGTTAGCGATAACTAAGTGGAATTTTTTTAAAATTAAGATTTTACATTAACCACAGCACAAGTTTCGTAGAAGCTAATGTGTAGATGCAATTTGTTTCGTTTAAATTTACACCGTTTTGATATGATACGTTATCTTTTTATCTCTCAAGGTCGGTGTCAATTATGTATGGTAAATGCTTGGTGTCTGAATAAAATCATATGCAGTATTAAAGTTCTTTTTATCATTTGAACAAAAGCTCAAACTCATTACATTGCCAGAAGGATAAACTTTTAAATCTTCCTTTCTTTGAAAGTAAATCCATTAAATTTATAAACGTCCGAGTAAAATGTTCAAAGGAAGAGGTTCTCTAGACGGGACAAACCAGCAGACGTTTGTCGTAAAATTTGTTTCTGCATTTGCTGCTGCTTCTTGTGCAGAGACAGGTATTTACCTTGATATTACATTAAATATGTATACAAGTTATTGCATAAATAATAAGATTTAATTGTTATGCTATATTTTTCTATGAATCTGTAGTAACTAATCCACTGGATGTTACCAAGACTAGAATGCAAATAGCAGCGGAACAGCAAAGACGTTCAGTAGCTTCCGGCAAAAATATAATATCGAATAGAAGTAAAGGAACGTTAAAAACTGGCGTTGAAATAGTAAAATGTGAAGGCATATCAGGATTAATGAAAGGATTATCTCCAGCTCTATATCGACAATTTGTTTACTCACCTGTTCGTGCTGCAATTTATGAATTTATAAGAGATGAGATTTTGGGGAAGAATGAAGATGGGATGTATCCATATCATAAGGTTAAATTTCATTCTTTTATCTTGATAAGAATATTAATTGTAAGAGTTTCAGCTAAACTCATACTTTAAAATGGTATTTGATTTGTTAAGGCAGCAATAACTGGTATAATAGCTGGAGGAATAGCCCAATTTTCAGCTACTCCAATGGATATAGTTCGAGTTCAAATTCAAATGGAGGGACGACGCCGTTTAGAAGGAAAGCCTGCAAGGGCAACAGGTGTATTTGCTGCCCTTCTTAAAATATGGAAGGAATCTGGTTTTAGGGGTTTATGGAGAGGATGGGCTCCAAATGCACAGCGAGGAGCTTTAGTGAACTTGGGTGATATGACGACTTATGATTCAGCAAAACGATTTTTCCTACAGCATATGAATATGAAGGATGGTACTGGTGTGCATGTATTATCCAGGTAATTATTTAAATAGGCTAATAAGTAGTTTAAGATACACATGAGCATTAATTTTTTTTTACATTTTTAATGTCGACTAGTTTGATTGCTGGCTTTGCTGCAGCTGTAATGGCAACTCCAGCGGATGTTATAACGACAAGGGTCATGAATCAACCAATATGTGATGGGAAACCAGCTTATTACAAAAACTCGGTGGATTGCCTTCGTAAAACGGTGGCTAATGAAGGATTCGGAGCACTTTATAAAGGCTTCTTACCAATTTGGTTGAGATTGGGACCGCACTCATTAACGTTTTGGGTAAGTTATGAAGATAGGACTTCATTTTTATGCATTATGCAGAAAATAAAATTGAAACCTATTTTGAATGACATTTCAGGTATGTTTTGAGTGGTTCCGTAAAACATGTGGAGTGTCAGGCTTTTAGTAAAAAAAAAGTCATTCGTAAAATATCAATTAAAATATAAACATAAGAACAATGGATTTACAAACTATTTGTCTAGATGTAACAGAGTTTAAGAAATATATTTTTCCAGTTTAGTAATTTCTATTATTGAACGGGTTGCAGTTAACCTTAGGCTTGCAAGTCGGTGATGATTTGTCACAGTTTCTTGTTAGGTAACATTGAGCATTAAAACAGTCCACGTTTGCACAAGAGTATGATATTTTGTTTCCATCAATGCACTCTGGGGTAAGTTGACATGATTTCTGATTTGGTGGACAGTCGTACAAAAAATAGTCACAAAACCGAATTACGTAAAATCCATCCCCACCACATGTGAGATTACCGCAGTTGTAGTTGTCCGAAACGTAGTAGTTTGGGTATTCTGAAAATGTAATTAAAATTTTGTCACGCTACTTAATATATATATCCTATGAAACATATCAAATAAGAACAGCGAAAAAGTAAAATACCTTTTTTCGTTTCAACAGGCCAAGAAGAAACGCTATTTATCCATACAAATGTAATCACCAAGGTGGCACAAACACAAATAAATTTGGTTTCCATGTTTTTAATTTTTAGAGAAATATCTTCTCAAAAAATATAACGATTAAGGATTCAATCACGAGAAGCAATTCACACATTTAGCTCTGCGAGCTGCTTGATTAATTGTAAGTGCAAATTTGTGTTGATATGCTTGTTCTTTATATACTTTAAAATGCTTGTATGGGATGTCCCGAACAAGTACTAGTTTTTACACTACACACATGGATTATAGCAATTCCTATCGGTTAAAATAATGAATGAGTCATACAATACACATTCAGTGTTGATATGGGCCGCTCAAAAATCCTGTTGTGGTGATTTTCATTGTTGCTGATACACGGTTTAAATATTTGAATAGACGTCAGCAATGCAAAAAAATATGGTTGTTGTATCAAAATCATCATATCACCTAGTGAGTTTAAAGAATGATAGGATAAATAAGTAAGTTTACAATGAAACATGTTTGTGGTTTTTTATGTAAATCGCATAAAAAATGAGTAAGTTGATTTAGACAACAATATTATGAGCAGTTGTACTAAAGATAATAGATGGTAAATAAATATTCATATTATACGTTTAGCTTTTTTCACAAGCGTGTCAGTGAATTTAATGAAATTTTTTTTATAACCTACAGTGGATGATATTCGTACAGTTAAGGTAAATTACAGTTCTAATACTTTGTTCATGTTATAATTTTGTGCCTTTTTTATAAATTTAGGACCTTGATCAGTCGAAAATAAAACTTCATGATTTAAAAAAACTTACACTGAAACCGGCAGTAATTGTAATCAGTAAAAAAGTATTGAGTTATATCCATCTCTATAAAAAAGAACCAACTAAACTTCACTATTCCTGGAAAAACTTAACTGGGATAAACAAAGTCGATTTTTTCACGTTGATTGGTTTTACTTAAAATATGTTGTTATGAAAATTTTCATTAAAGCACAACTTATGAGCTTTTACCTTGAATTGGGTAATAGTTGACTTCAGAACTTCATGTCTGCAAGTTGGCTGTTTACGGAATTTCGGTGCAAAATAAATTGATTATTGCAAACACATGTATACGACTTTACAAACACTTGTTTGTTTAAACTTAAATAGCAAAAACCTTGAAAGTATTTTAAACATAAGTACAAATATTTTGGAGAAGTGTAAAGATGGACATTGAAATCGAATAATTTTTTTTTGTAAAAGTTGGTATTTAATCATGTTATTCGGTTAAAATGGTACATAAATTTTTATTATGGCTGAAATACTTCTATTATGTGTTATGATAGTGATGTTGAAATGCAATATGAAGTATCAAACAGCATTTAAATTCTTTTGTCTGTTCACAAATAGTGCCACAAATTGTAAATTAAGATATCATGAATGCAATATCATGTTCAATTGTCATTGTGTATTTTTGTGTTTGCAGTTGAAAACATGAATTTCGGACAGAACGTTTTAAAGTTCAAATGTTTGGATTCAGATATATTAGATCTTGATCATTATGTATAAATTTGATTAGTCGTATTTCTTCTAATAACTTGTAGTAACCGTTTAGGGACTGATTTATGAATGAATGAAATCGTTTATTGCAGACTTTTTAGACATATTCAGTTACAAAAAACAAGCATGAGTATAAGTCCATTTCAGAGATGAAAAAAACTAACATAAAAAGAGAAATATTGAAAACGACTTTAAGATTTTGGGTGGTGACGAAAATGGTTGTAAATTGCATTTACTTGTTTGAATTTCTGTGCAGGAGTATTCCATACCCTTATAAAATGAGAAGTTTAGCACAATGTACAATTCGAGGAACATTGTGCCTTGTGAAATTAAATTTAACTTATCAAATCGGAAGGCAAACACATTCTTTTTATTTGGAACTAAAAAGGATTGTATTTTATTAATTATTTTATGTTTTAGAAATTACCATTATTTATATAACACCCACTTTTGAATTCGACTAAATACAAAGAAAATCATGAAATAATGTAATGTAGCTCAGTAAAATATGGGAACACGGAGCCAGGGAAAACTTGGAATTTAAACTAACCAGTAATTCCGAAATCATAAGTATGAGTTGTGCAAGTAAACCGTTTAAATCTCCCCGAAACTGCTTGAAAGGCGAATTTCTATACCGGGACACCACATAAACCATTTCTGGCAAATCCACGATAGCAGTAGTTTTCGTCTGAGGTGCCACCGCCACAGCATTGCGCTGGAGAAGTGTTGGGCTTTACTGGGCAGCACTTATAATAGCCATCTGGGCATATGCCAACATTGTCAACTTGAGCTGGAGGTGCGCACTATGAATCACAAATAAATGAATTACAATTAAAACATAAATCCAACTGCTTTTAAGATTTTACACGAAATATAATAACTAATAACTTATATAGTTTAGCTGGAAATGAGTTTCGTACAAAATAAACTTACGGTTGGAAGATTTTGATTAGGTGGAAAAGCAGCCAAGAATTCAGGAGTTTCCAAGATATCTTGTCCACTGGCTACGGACAAAACTGTCAGCGTGGTAATTCCAAAATAGGCAAGGACGAAAAAAGACAACAATTTGGTGAAGATTTCCATTTTGCTGTTTTTTATTTTCTTCAGGGGTTAACAAGAACTTAATGCAGCAGCAAGGGATACTGAATTAGTTGTGATACCGATGGTTGGAATAACTGTGCCTTTTATATTCGAAAAAAGTTAAACTTGTATGCATTTAATGAAGGTATTATATTGTGTGTACTTTGTGTAAAATACTTGCATACGTTAAACCATGATTTGGGGATTAAAAGATTAAAATACATCGGAAATCATTTTGTGTGCCGTGTGAAGCTATGCTGAAAACTGAAAATTTTGGGTATTTTTAGACTTACAATTTGTATTTCTTTTGAGACAATTTTAGTTTGTATTTTAACGTGTGTAGTGATAGGAACTTATGAAAAGTTTGATTTAAGGCGCACGGTAGGACACAGGAATTCTTTTTATCCATGTCGAGTCTAGTCACTATTTAGACAAGTAGTATGTAAAATGAAGACCATGAAAACTTATCATACATGATTTACCACAAAATTAAGGCAACTTTTAAGTAGGGTTTATTATATATGTCAATGTCTTTCGGGTATGGATGGGTATATTTTCAGTGTATATGTGTAATGTTCAAACTTATTTTGCTAAAGGGGCACATGATTTAATTCTGTCCAGACATGAATGATCCCTTTTGTAAAAATGCTAAAAGAATTACTTTACGGTGGTCTGAGGAATGTTTGTCATATATGCTGGTGTGAATTATTATATGTTAAGTAAATTTTTTATTGTTTTTAGGTAAGATTCGGATGACACTGAAACTCAAATAATTTTTTTGTTAATACAAATGTGTGTTTGCCGACTTATAAGAAAACCATTTGGCGTTGAAATTATAATATTTATGCAGTTAATAAAGCTAGAGTATTTTGATTTTAGACTTATGCACACAGAGTTGATTGACATACAACCTAACTGTGATGTAAATACATCGGGCTAGCAAATATTTGAAAGTCAATGAATTAACTTAAGTTATAAGAATTTTTTGTAATTTATTCAATAAGGGTACTTTCAGCATCACTCGCTTTTTTCTAAGGATAGGTTTTTCCGTTTGTTTTGTAAAAAAGGGAATAAAGGATTAACTTTTTGTGCACATGATGCAGGTATGTGAATACTTTGAAACCTTAAGTGCCTATCAAGCGAACATTTTTTTACTTTGAAAGGGCTTCATTCCTATCTTAAATTTTCAGAATGGGTTTAAAAAAGTGCACATTTTTTCTTGCACATGAAGTTTAATATTATGCTTGTATGGTGCCTTATAGTTGATGTGAAAAAATTTCTGTTTACCAAACAAATGTAAAAGCCAAGAAAAAAACAAGACTTCAATTCATTTGTCCAGACTTGAACATACCCTTTGAAAAATGCCTTAAATGTAATACTATGGAATGGGACAAAGAAATGTACAATTGCTAATACTTACAAAACTGCCATTGTTGGAATGTGAAACTACGGTTACATGATATCATAACTTTGATATAAAACTAGAAGTGGGCAACATGTAACAGAAATGTAGAGAATCGTGAAAATTTGAAGTAGATTTTTTCCCAAAATTAATGTTTTGAGATATAAGTCAAGTTTTTCAAAGTCATATGATTGTTTGATAAATAGAAGCTGCTTTCTATGAAAAAAATCCCCGGGTCAAATTTTATTTTTCACAATCTTGTGAATTGAAAATAGCAATGACGTCAGTTTAGTTTTGCTTCCTCAAAATTAAAAAAATGCATATATTAATGATTGATAATGGAACAGCGTTTTAATAATAAAAACTTCTTTTCTCTCAATCCATTATTTTGTCTCAAATAATGAATGGGTAATGGCATCAATGCTAAATGAAAAGTTCGTTGCTTGCTTTATGGGTAGCTTATCACAAGATCATCATATCACTTTTTAATTCACAAGTAAACTTTAAAATTGTAAATAAGGAAAACACTGTTAAGCCTTCAAAGCTCAGATATGCGTGGCTAGATTTGTTCATTAATGCGTTGCATGATTAAATAAAACTAGAAACTCAACAAGGCAAACAAAGTTATATAATTTCTCATCTTCATGCAATATAAAACGAAATGCATAGCGACCAGAAAAAAAATGAATGAGATAATATATATTACCATTTTCCCTCTTCTGTCGACAATTTTCCCTCTTCTATAAAAAAATTAATTGTGTGCCCAAGTCTTAGGAGGTTTTATCAATTAAAATAAATTTAGTTTGTTCCCATTTCTAAAATGGCTTTTGTTTCTAAATAATGATCATCATTAAATGTTTTGTTTACTGGAGCAAAAAAATGTGATTGTTATATAATTATAAAAACGCTTGAAGAATAACCATCTACAGGTTTGAACTTGCTGTTGCATGCCTAAACTGTATGAATAAACAAGTAAACGTGTATAACTGCTGATTTTTATGTTACAGATACGCATCAATATTTATCCTACCTTTAAAACTGTAAGCTCACATTCATGAACTTGGTCTCTTGTTTTCATGCATTGTAAAATATTATGAAAAAGCATAGCACATCATCCAACAGTGAACGGAAACTGATAACCACAAGGTTTACTGTGAACCAGTACATAGTCAGCATTTCAGCTGGGTGGAGAAGCTTGGTTGTCAAAAGTTAAAGAACCTGTTAGATGTGTACCTGTGCATACAAAAATAAAGTAACATAAGCAGTACTTTATTTCAGAACATGTGATTATTTTTCAAAAGAGAAATTTTTGGTTGTCGCCCATGAAGTAAATAAAATTTTAACTTGAAAATATTTTAATACATTATTGAAAACCTGTTGAATTTTACAAAAAAATGTGTGATGAAAAACCAAAATCGGTGTGCATTGTGGGTGCCGGGTAAGTTTTTTATAGAAACGATTCAATATTATTTCTACATTTTGTAAAACTATTTTTCCCCTAAAAATATGTTTATATTTTTCTTTTAGGTTTTCAGGATTATGTGCAGCTATTAAACTACAAAAACACTTTCCAAGTTATGACACAACAATATTCGATATTAATACTGGTTTTGGAGGAACCTGGCTAGTGAACACTTATCCTGGTTGTGCTTGTGATATTCCCAGTCATTTGTATAGTTTCTCTTTTGAGCCAAATCCATGTAAAAAATAACAACACCAAAAATTATAATATAAAACCAAAGCTTATATAATATTTATACTGGAATTTTTGTATTTTTAGCATGGTCAACACAATTTCCATCCCAAAGTGAAATTCTAGGGTACATGAAATCAATAGCGGAAAAGCATGGATTATACAAGAAAGCTAAATTTCGACATGAAGTTAAACAGTTGGAGTGGTTGGAGGATCGATTATTATGGAAAGTTATTATTCAAGAAAAACTGGATGATGATAGCGTCTGTCAACATATAACCTACTTTAATTATGTGTACGTTGAAAAAATTTAATGCTGGTAAAATATAAGTTAATTTTCGCAAAATAAGTCAATTATATTTTTCATTTATAGGTTATGCGGCACAGGTGAATATCATTTACCAAACACACCGGAAATATTTAACAATTTCAAGGGTCCAATGATGCACACAGCTGAATGGAAACCCGAAATTGAACTTGAAGGGAAAACGGTAGCAATTATTGGAAGTGGTGCCAGTGCTATACAAATTATACCAGAAATTGTGGATAAAGTAGGAAAATTATTAAGCTTCCAAAGAACTCCTCCATGGGTTGTTGGAAAGCATCAGTTTACTATTCCAAATTGTGTACAGTGGGCATTTGCTAATATTCCTGGCCTTAGGAAATTATACAGAAATGCGATATATTTACGACATGAAATTCAGTATCCAGCTTTTCAGATTAGTGGATTTATTTGTAAAATAGCAAGACCTATTGGAATATTTTTGGGAAGATTTAATTTAACAAGGCATGTGTCAGATAGTGTATTAAGGGAAAAGTTGAGACCAAATTATAGTTTCGGATGTAGTCGAATTTGTTTATCGAGTGATTATTATCCTGCTTTGTGTAAAAAGAATGTAGAGGTTATAACGGACACGATTTTGGAGGTGACAAGTGATTCCATTAAGACAGCGGATCGTGAGGATAAAATTGATGTAATTAAAGCAAATACTTATTTATATTTTAATTCGATGTCAAAATTACGCTTTAGGATATTATGTTAATTTATTATTTTGTGAATAGGTGTTAATTCTAGCAACTGGCTTTAAAGTTCATGAATATTTCGGTCCCATGCAAATAATTGGAAGGAATGGACTTAACGTTTTAGATAAATGGAAACTTGATGGACCATCGAATTACCTAAATATTTTATCACATCAAATGCCAAACTTGGCATTTCTACATGGTCCTGGTGTGGTATGTAAAAAAACTGATAAAAACTTTATCCTGAAATTTTGTGAATATTTGGTTTTGTTTTGTTAACTATTTATTTTTTGGTTAATTTATTAGGATTTGGGACATAATGCTGGGATATTTACTATTGAATGCCAAGTCAATTGGATTATTCAGATGATGAGAGAAGTGGAAAGAAGAAATGTGTTGGCAGTGGCTGTGAAACAAAGCGTAGAGGATAATTATATGGATGAGCATACTAGAGATATGAAGAATACTATTTGGTCTACAAATGATTGTGGATCGTACTATGCGAATTCACAAGGTTTGATTACTATTGTGTATCCAAGAAGTCAGATTGACTATTGGATGCGAACAAGAAAATTTAATAAGGACAATTTTGAGTTTTATGCTGAATAATTAAAAATATATAATTCTATTTTAATTTATTAAAAAGGGGAATGCTATAATAAGTGAAATAAAATATTGCAAAATAGTTTTAAATACTTTGTTCCCCCTCAACTTTTTAACTCGAAAATCTTATGTGGTTTATGAACTTTAATATTTAGTTCTTAACAAAGTTATGCTATCATTCTGTAAAGCATATTCAATTCATAGATTACTTACAAAGTTGTTTAAAAAATCTTGATATTTTGTTTATAAAAACATATTGCATAAAGTTTTTTTCCGACACGCTTCATACGTCATTACGCTTGACGTAGCATGTTTACATATTTTAGTAATAATTTCATACACATTGTCTGCATTAATATTTTTTATGCAACAATTTTTGCACTCACTGGAAATTAAAAACAAGAATGAGTTATACAAAAACAGGGGTATATCCGGTGAGATTAAAAACAGGTTTTTTGTGAATTATTTTTTCTAACCTTTTTATGTCTGAAAACCAAAATATACTACTAAAGTATAAAATCTAATGATAGTTCATGTATGATTTGTAATAATACTGTGTAGCTGCTTGTTTACTCGCTGTGATCTTCCAGAATCTTGTGGTAGGTCATTGCAGACGCGTAGATAAACTGATATGATGAGATGATTTGATGTCGGGGATTTTCATTTGGGTTTTGGCAGTGTGTTCAATAAGATCAATTTTTCTGCCGTGTTCAAATAAACTTATGGATAAAATAATTTTAAAGAGTGAAACAGGTAATGATATAATTATTATTTTTGGTTAAATATCCATCAATAAACCTGAAAGTAAATTAAACTGTTATTTACCTTTTATTCAACTTGTAGTGGTCCTTTTGGCTTCACTGATTTTGTTGAATTTCGTATTCTTGTGTTCAGCAAAGCAACGTACGTTTATGCAATATGCTATTGTACTTATTGTTTTTAAATTAAAATACTTATGCGAGTATTTAAAATAAATGGTGTTTAATTTGGTGCATGGGATTGTTTTTATTTAGCTATTCGACTTACAAATGGATTGGAATGTACAGAACCTGGCTACTTTCGAGATGTTGAAAACTGCAAGAAATTTTACTATTGTCCTTTTCCAGTGACAACAGAAAAAGAACCAATATTAACAGAAGAGGAAAAGGTTGAATGGAAGGATTTCATCATTAATGGAATGGTTTGTCCGAGAGGATCGTTTTTTGATGAGACTACATCGTTTTGTGAGAGGTTCAATTTGGCAGCTATTATTCCATCAGAATGTGACAATCTTGAGGAGAGGTTTGATCATTTTGAATATTTTAGAGATAGTACAACTGATAATATTCCGGAAATGTTACGTAATAGCCAGTAACATTGTTGTTGTTACCTTTTCTTGTTTTTATATTATAAGTTGTAAACCAAAAATGTAATAGTAATATATTCAGCTTTTATTTAATATTATAATGAATAAATTCAAATATTAAAAATAAATACAACGAAAACAATGCATAATTACATCAGAATTAATTTTTCTTCTATACATTTTAGAATTTTTTACAATGTCCATTAAGTTTAACACATAATATACAACATGATTCATTGAAACATTGCCAAATTATTTTGATGTACTTTTTATTTATAGTAAGCGTGGGAAAAAATGAAACTAGTTAATTAGCCTACCATACTAAAAGGTCATTGGGAACAAAACTAGGTTTTACGTTCCTACACATATACACGCTTGATCTCCTATAAGCTTACCGTGTATTCTTGTTAGCTAAAAGAAGAATTTTCTTTTCAGTCAGTTAGTTCTTTAGAAGTTTGTCTATAACTAAGCGTATTGCCTAACTTGTTGCTGGTAATTTTAAATGGGATAAAATTGCTAATTATCTATTAATGAATCCATTTAGGATTTTGATTGTAAAATATCTATAAAAACTACTGCAGCTATCTTGCAAATGTTTCGTGCTCAATTACTGCAAACAAAATTGATTTTTTTTTTAAATGAACCGAAAACTGTCCCAAAATGAAAAGAAAATTTAATTATATTCGTGTAAATACTCGATGAGAAAATCAATCACTGATTTGTAAGCAACCAATACAGATACTTCTAGCATTCAGTACCGGCGCTGTCCACAGGAAAGTGACCTAGTGGGCATCCAACGTGACTGCAGCATTGAAACGGACGTTGACCACTGTCGGAGCAGCACGTATGGCCGGTAGTATAGCAGCTACCATTATTGGGGGAATAGCACTAGAAAAAATAATTAAACATTCAATAATTTAATATTAACGAATTGCTGAGAAAAAAAATGGTTGAAACTACAGTAATTTTAGGGAAATTATAATGGATGTTTTTGTGTCAATAGTTAACTTACGGTGGTTTTTTGTCCCAAATTTGTGGTGTATTCTTTCGTGTCACTAATGGCGTTAGACAAGGGCAACATCATGGTCAATCCCATCAAAACGGCGAGTAATG
>JAQFXM010006617.1:0-12968 GCA_034693345.1 Entomobrya multifasciata | reverse complement strand
TTCGAATTTATGGTGCAATTTTGATTTTTCTTTGGTTTGACTCGGCTACTTAATTTACCCGTTACAATGGTTTATTATCATTCGTGAAGCGAGGAACATACACACGTAAAACAAGCGGGTTTCGACAATTCATATTTTTTCAGTGCTTGTTGGAAGTGGTAAGAAATGAAATGGTGTCTGCCTAAAAATTAACCTGAATTATATTTGAGGATATTCAGGATTTTGGAAAGGTACTCAATTTAAAGATTCAAATTCTAAAGTAATGGTTATTTGCATTGTAAGATTTCAAGCTGGATTGATTTTGTAGACATATATATGGTTGTCCGTTCGTGGCAGTTTTTGCATTTAAGCAAATATTTGGGACTGTTTTGCACCTGCTTTTCAGCCGTAGTCATTTTATTATTTCGAATTCGTCAGTTAACTAATTGGTTTGCTACCACAATGTAATTTTTCATGAATAGTTGGTTGTGAGATTGGCAAAGCGCATCTTTAGTACTTCAGCTTTACAAGAAACCATTTTCAGGAATGAATGAATGCAAGTGAGTGTGTTAGGGTAAAAGTGCTTTCTTTTTCTCTTCCATGCTTTTTTCTTGTGTTCTTGTTTCCAGAATTATTCTCCCCTACTCCTTAGAGTAGTGTTGCGATGTTTAGATGAACGACATAGCTATATATAGCATTCCTTGATGAATAGAACTATTTTCATTCCCCTACTTGTCAAGCCACGAGTTGACCTATGCCATTGCTCCGCTGTGCTTCTTTTCGTAATTTTGTTTTCTTTCATCTACTAGCCTAAGCAAAACAAGTTCTTCACATTTTGCCAAAATTTAAGTTTTGCTTTGCTCCATAAGGATCATAGAGTAGAGGTGTCTTCCCATAGCTAAGCATATACTTCAGTGGGGTAATGTAGAACAAAATCATTGGCAAAATGCTAATAACTTCTTTTGCCTAGTGCAATAACTTTTTTCATTGCACTGCCTACAATAAAGATGACTATGATGACTGGGCAATATTACGAAATATTGTTAAAGGCTTAAAGGTGATAGAATGATGCGGTCTGGAATGAAAATAAAGAAACAAGTCGGTTCTCTCTCCCCTTCTTTTAAAAACAAATCGGAAGTGGGAAAGGGATAACTGTAAAAGAGCTTTGAGTTTAAACTTATCATTGTACACTTTCCCGCAAGTATTTCTCGTGTGGTGGTGGTGGCAGTTCCAAAGGAAGGGGCGGATGAGTGAGGCGATTTTCCTAAACTTAAGAAATCTAAAATAGATCTCTTTTCCTTTGTGTAATCGCCGTTTTGCCAGGGTAGTCCATGTTTAATTTAAAATGTTGAATATATATGTTTAATTCATATATATTCTCCTTTCATGGTCATAATATACAATGTACACTTGGATAATTCATATGGTTTCTATTATAATACTCTGTTTTTGGATTTTGAAACGAGTGGTCGTAAATAAACTCGACAATTTGTTCGTTTAGTTTTCCAAAAATGAAAGAACTAAATAAGTACTTAACAGGGGAAGAAACTTTTGAAATGAAAGTTACGTGGTTAATGATAACGGAGCAAAATGATGACAGAAACAATCAAAACAAACTTTTCCATTTAGCCAATCGAACAAATTATTGTTTAAAATGAAAAGGAGGATTATTTATGTATGACTGACAATGATGTTCCATGATTCCATAATGTGAGGTTAGACAATGTGTACTTAAAAGAATTGCGACGTTTTGTCGAGTTTTGTTTGGTAATACGTTTCCCCCCAACCCAACCGAAACTCGTAGGAAAATTATTCGTTCTCACTTTTATTTGTAAAATAAGATACATCTTCGCCTAGAAATGTGACCGAAGACTTTGTTAGTTATTTGCAGATGTATTATTTAAGAATTTACCTAAATTACTAATTGATTTTTTATCCTTACAGAACGTAGGGTAGTACCATCAAATGACGCTCTTTGAAGAGCATTGATAACTTTAAGCTGAACTATTTATAGCTGTACTCTTACCACTATTTTTCATGAATTTAGCTGAATTCTAAAATGCAGTTTCGAAAACTAAGACGTTCACTCAAATTCTACCCAATTATTTGTTGTCGAATTTAGTGGGCAATTTCTCATTCTAGTCTTGAAGGGGAGAAATAGAAAGTGTGAAAAAGGGAACGCAAAACTGTACTGTTACTTCTATATTGTGTAGAGAAATTGTGTTGGAATAATAATTACCATCCAGAGACATTTTGTGGCAACAAGGTGTCTTCATTATTTCACTGCACCATTTACCTACCTACATGACATAAGGTGCAACAACATGTATTTTTAAATATTATGTAAGGTATATACTATTCTGAATGTAGAAGCCAAAAATTTGTCGTATGTGGTACAACGGATTATCGAAGGGAGAAATGCGTTGGGAAAAGGAAGGACTGTGAATGTTATTATATATGTATGGTAAAAACTATCTTCCAAACAATTTTGCAGTGCAGTGGTATAACCAATGAACTTGCACTATAACCGCATGTAATATCACATGAGAGAGGCAATGCAATATAATTGTAATCTAAAGTTTTTAAAACTATGAATACATGTATATATTTAAAGAACATATAAACATATGCCATTATATTATACATTTTTCACTCCTTACGCTTAAAACATAGCGCTCCATTAAAGATTTAAATAGAAGCTAGTACTAACTGCTTTGTATATCTTATAGGAAATATATTTATTGGCTTAAACATCTAAACAACAACAACACATTAGCTCGTGTACACCTCGACATTCAGTTTATTACTAACGTAAGTGTATGTCTAGTGTTAAGACATTATAGACGGAGGAAATTTAACTAAAACTAAAGTATATAATATGTATGGATCTACTACATGGTCAGTAGAGCTTCACAGGACAACAAGAACAAGTATAGCATGTGTACTAAGCAGAAGCAGTGATATGACTTCTTGGACATGGATATAGTGAGTGGAAACTGTAAAACATATTTAAGTTTGAACGCCAGCTATATTTCCCTTTTCAATGCAGGCTATTGCTGAATAAAATATGAAATGAATATACTTTTAAATGTAGATTTTTGAAATGAAAATAGTTGTTTTAAAGAAAGTGTGTGCTATAAATATATACACTTTGTTGGTAAGCTGGCTGGTGAATGATGATAATTATCATCTTCCACCGCTAGAACATCAGCAGGACTTCAGGATTATATTTCTTGTGCATATATGTATAGCGTTGCGTGAAAACCATGGCGTACATGGTTAATGTTTTACTTTTCTTATCCGAAGGTGGGAAACCATTAGCCTTAACTTTTACGGGCTTTGGCTTTCACTTTCTTCTAAACGTATCTGAATCTAACGTAAATGGTACAAACCATGCCATGCATATGGAACTATACGGGATAGTATGGAAGTTCTGCGTTGCTCATGCACAAATTTTTATGATGGTTTTACATTTTCTCTTCCTACTTTCTTGATGCTTTTAAAACGCAGCAGAACTTAAAGTGTGCATGTTAAGCAATTACTAGGAAAAGAGAAAGAAATAGATGGGATTTTGTAGTCGTACAATTACAAGGCTGAACTGTAATGCGGCCAAAAAGAAACATTGGGGAAGAGGATAAGGTACACAACGACTTTAAATGAGACTAATTGCACAAATATATGTGCATACGTGAAAGTACATGTTCTTCTGACAATTAGTGAGATGTTAGGCGTAGGAAAGATACATACCTATAGCTATAGATATCAATGGAGTATTTTCGAATAGAAATGACTACAAGGTTGGATGAGCTCACTAGTGACCAGTGATGAAGACAGACGAATTAGTTTTTATGTACATACCAATTAAACATCTTGTTCGTAAAGCTCATTGGTAAAAAAATACATCATTACGTTAATTGTGTAATATGAAGGTTATTCACCATTATTAAATCCTATGGAATTAATAACAGTATCAGCAATCCTGCAAAATTCCGCTGTAGTTTTAAGGGGAACAAATCCTAAGAAACTTAATTTTGATGATTTTCAACAATACACTTGTGATTAGGAAGACTTCTGATTACAATACAAATTACACGAGATGTGAAATCCTTTTTCTTGATTTTTTAGTGAAGGAAAATGTATTCTGTAAATTCTTAACTTGATGTTTCTTGTGGAAAAGGATGAAGGAAACACAATAAAATGAATGCGTTGGAATACATATGTAAGGATAACAGCAATGTTAAAGACATTATACCATTTTGGGAAGAATTTCAAGATTAATCGTAGTAATTATCATTATCACGATCTTCAGATGAAAATGTGGTAAGATCTCAAGTGGAACGAATGAATAAGCAAATTTTTAAAAGGGTGGGGTGTGTACATTGTACACCTTAGTTTAATGTCATCTATTAAACGGAACCATCTCGTTTTATGCAAACGAAAAACAGAACTAGAACTATAACTGACTGAGCAATCTTCGTGTGATATTGTTCAAAAAACCCTGTTCTTTCGAAAATGGCTTCATCAGCCGTTTCACAGCATAACAATGAAAGACAAGAACCAAAAGTGTAATTTTGAGGTTTTTTAGTGTATTTACTTCATTACTATCAAGCACGATTTCGAAATGGATAGTTTGGTATATAAACGTTTCCAGACTGTACGATATCACTACCTTGAAATCGCTTTTTTAAACATGAGAAATACATTTTGTTGCTCTGAATTTAACCACTACATATGTAAATTTTTGTTTCAAATGATCATTACTTTTCGTTGGAATTGTCCCTTTTCGTGTTTCCGGAAGAGTTGCTTTTTCCGTTGAGCTGACAAATGTATTCGCGACGCGCTTATAAGAATTGTGATACCCTTTAAAGCATATACCGTTAATATACCTTTACATTTAAATATATATTGAGTGTAAAATGATCTGTATTAATACCACTTGCTTATAAAATAATTTCCAATGTTGATAATAATTTCTGAACGTTGCCTGATTATGTTTGTACAAATAGACATGATGGTTTGGTATACTATAACTAATTCATCAAATATTATAATGTTGCTTTGTTTGTGAAAGGTGTGGATTCGATTCTCTTTTAGTAAAATTAAATTGTGTAATGATGAATATTATGGGGCAAGCACAAAAACAAGCTGCAGCAAAACGTGTGTCAAAGTACGATCGCATTTCATTCGAAACTTGATAGTCAATAATAGTCAATAGTATGGCTGAGCTTTTTCGAGAAACATGGGGCATAGCATGCGATGATAGATGGGAATGGGAAACGTTGTTAGCTAGGTCAAAATTAAGCTGATTTAGCTGAAAATGATAAACATTGGAGTGTTAGGCGCATAACCCACTGGAGTACTATGGCTAACATGCCGTTAATTTTATAGAGGCACTGCATATTGGATTATGTTACTTGCAGGTTGGAAAACACTGTACAATATTCAATTAATTACTACTGTGACTTCGGTTCGGATATCGGAAAAGTGATATTATAAAAATGCTGATATGTATCCGTCTCTATTTACTAATGGTTCGTAATGCTGTTACTCACTCTAACAATGCAGTCACAACACAACACCATACCATGATAATATACTCAGTGCTGCTACTGCTGTTATTGCTGCCTAGTCGCAATTGTAGTTGTACCTTCGTATAAGCAACAGTTTGTGATAGAAAGTAGAAGGACAAGAGAAGGTAGAGCATTTAAAATGAAATTTTTGGTCGCATAGTAGAATCAATCGTACAGCTTTTAGATAACATACATGAGAATCTGTAAAAGCGCAAGAACGAGGGACGAGTTACAATTTTTTGGACCACTGGTAACGTCCATGTCACGTCAAACCCATTCATAACATTCAAAAATACATCCTTCATTAATTAATCGTTATTATCGTAAACTTCAAAATTGATCGTAAACAGTGAGTACAAAATAATATTACTTCTAGCAAAATTAACGTGGCTCATCGTTTACTGTTTTTGCATGTAAGAAGTAAATGTTATAATGTCTAACTGACGAATCAATCCAGTTAAAGCTCAAGTTGCATTTTATCACAAAGGTAAAAATTGAAACAAATAATTGTGTGGGGATTCCAATGATTAGGAATATTAGAAAATAACTGAGAAGGGATTGGTTGATTTGATATGCATTATTGTGTGGCGTGTCACAAGGGTGGATGTTGATACGAACGGGAACAGCTCAAGATGAAAAACAGGTTGTTGTTCGTTGTTCATTGTCGTGTTGAATGCATGTCAACTTCAAAGTTGAAAGTCAAGTATTCGGATTGGGGGAGACGGGGTATGTAGTATTAGTATGCATTATGTATGTACAAGAGCAAGCTTCAGCTCAGCCATAAACTTTTATTCTGCGAAGACGAAGCCCCAACTTCACAAACATCCAAGCAGCTCACCCAAACTGTTTCCAATGAAAGCTATTGGAACATGGAATGTTGACACTGTTACATATTATGTAATGCGTTGTGATTGTGATACGATGCTAAACACTGATACCCTCTTCAACTGCTCACGATATACATGGTTGAATTTAATATGTAGAAGTTGATAAAGTACTCAAAAACCCAAAGCAAAATAAAATGTTGACGTGTACGTGACAAGGTGGGCTGCTAACCAAGCTTGCATGATAAACCTACTATATAAATGGTTATTGGTTTGGTTTTGAAGGTCAGTTTGCCGAAAGACCGCATCTGGGATACAGTATTCCATCCAGGAGATCCGATTAAGATTTTGTGATTTGAGTACCGTTCCAACTTCAAATAACTACTTGTCTTTGATTTTTTGGCTGAGAAGAAATAAAATACGCAGTTTATAAAATGGGTCCTCTCCGTTGGGGAATCTTGAGTGCAGGGAAAATTTCTCATGACTTTACTGTTGGAACTGCAGCACTTCCCAAGGATCAGCATCAAGTTGTTGCTGTTGCAGCAAGAAGTTTGGAAAGTGCCCAAAAATTTGCAAAAACTCATGGAATTGCAAAGTCCTATGGGTCCTATGAGGAGCTTGTCAAGGATCCTGAAATTGGTATGTGAGAAATAACAATCCACAAAAAAATCTTTGAATGTCATCTTTGGAACAATGTTGGAAAGAAAAGAAGGGAGATTAAAAAATACATTTATACATCTTTAATGTGTCATGTCACTTTTTTCAGATGTGGTTTACATTGGCTCGGTAAATCCACAGCATTTGCCATTGGTCAAGCTTTCTCTGAACAATGGCAAGCATGTCTTGTGTGAAAAGCCATTGGGAATAAATGTAAAAGAGACAAAGGAAATGTTGGAATTGGCCAAGTCCAAAAATCTATTTCTGATGGAGGCCATTTGGAGCCGTTTCTTCCCAGTCTATCAGGAGTTGAAAAAACGAATTGACAGTGGCAGTCTTGGCGATGTACTTCAAGTTGTTGTCACTTTTGGCGTTCTCATCAGCGAAGTGGACCGATTGAAGTAAGTTGTGAATGTAGTCATCGAACAGATTTACATTACATTTTCTTAATGTCCCTTGTAAATATATTATAATCATAATCATTATAGATTGAAGGAGCTTGGTGGAGGAGCCACACTTGATATTGGGATTTACACTGTTCAATTCGCTGAATATGTTTTCGGAGAAAAGCCTTTGAAAGTTATCACTGGCGGACATATGAATGCCAATGGAGTTGATGAAAGTGCCAGTACTACTCTTGTATTCTCAAACGGTCGGACAGCCACATTGATTGTGAATACAAGAGTTCAGCTGCCAAATGAAGCGTTTGTTTTTGGAACCAAGCAATCTTTAAAGGTAGGGTTGAATTACGATTGCATCATCAAAACATATCCATTAATTACTACAGACAGATAATATTATGATAAATTATTCTGGCGAAAATAGGTAGGATCACCATTCTGGTGCCCCACTACATTGGAGGAAATTGGTGGAAAAGTACACACATTCCCATTGCCACAAGAAAAATTGAAGACAAACTTTGACAACAGTGTTGGGCTTCATTACCAGTGCCACGAAGTTTACAAGTGCATACAAAAAGGTAATTGGTGAAATTCATCTTCTTTACCCTAGAATTAATATTCATAAATATCTAAAAATCATAAAAATTGTAAAATTCACGAATGTACTTTTCCTGTTCATTAGGTGCTCTTGAAAGCGAAGTAGTCAGCCACAGTAAAACACTACTTATCGCTGAAATTATGGAATCTATCCGGAAACAAGTGGGAGTTGTATATCCCCAGGATGCCTAAACCACGACAAAAAACATTCAACTTCAAATTAGAAATTAGTAAATAAAGAAAATTTTCGAATCTTGACCAATGTATGACTAAAGCACAGCTTTAATTTGAAATTATTCAATTCGAAAAATCATAAAAGTATAAAAGCATCAAATATTTGAATCACAAAATCATGAACAAAGTGCAATGCAATATCAAGTATAAGCTATGCATGAAAATGAATGTGGACTGTGCACAGTTGCATACATAATTTCTATTTTTGAATTTTTATTCTTTGTCATTAAAATGATTTAAATGAGCACGTAGATAATATTTTTATATACAGGACAGGTAAGAAAAGGTTGAGAAAAACTCTCTGAGACTGGGACTCTAGCTCTGGGGTCTGCTGGTCTGTCCGGCTCTCTGATTCTGATATTGGATAACGCATAGTAAAAAGAGTAAAAAAGTAACATGCATCTAAAGTTCTCATAGTGCACTTATGTTTTTGAATCCAGCATGTTATTGTGCTCTTTTGCATGTATGTACCTATCTTAAGTATGTTTACCAAACAAAAAGAACATTTCGCTGTTGGAATTTTTTTATAGTTTGCTTGTTTTGATGTAAATCTTCATTCATGTGTATGTATTTTAGTACTTACATGAATTAAAAACTGACTGACCGATTCGGAGGCATTTATTTGCAAGAATTACTGAAAAATTACAAAATTAACAACTCTTTTACTGGATTGACTGGAACTGAAACATAAAGTTAACAACCTGTGTGACATCCAACTCAAATTTATGAATGAAGTTGGAGTTTTGACAAATGCATTTATAAGCAGCAATCTAAGAACAGGTATTATATTGTTGAAGGAAATTCTACATTTTTGGTAGTGAAATTCCAATTACAACCTTATTGCATGGGCTCACATTTTTGTTATTAAAAAATTTCAATTTGATCAATTTCATTAAAAGCAGGCACGACGAGGAGGGCCATTCTGGTGCTTGTGAGAAATTCGCACATAAAAGACTGAAACACAAATTGGTATTTTCCACTGTGAGTAGTTTTGTCTACTTTAAATCTTAAAATTTTGTGAAGACAAAAAGTATTGACTAAATATTCATGTTTAAAAAACTTTCAGATTTTAAGTTAACATGCCGCTGTTCACAGCAATGCAATGTTTAATTTGCTACAAGGAATGCAGCAAATCTGGGAATCAACATCCGGGTTCCGTACAAACATTGGATACAAACGCTGAAATTTGTCGTAGATTTTGTACTCTTGCCAGTCGTTACCTTGATTTAGATCCATTTCATTTTGCACCTGCGAAAACAATCAATTCAAAAAGAGCATTTCTATACGATAGAGCATGCGAAAATTGTGTGGATTTCTTGAAATCGTTTTGTGATATTTACCAACAATGGGAATCTCTGGAAATGCGGTTACGCTGGAGGGCTCATGAAATCGCACAAGTGATGAATTTGGCTGACAATGAGGGTACTAATAGGAAAATCTTGGAGGAAAAGCTCAAAAATAGGGAGATGGAAGCAACGCTGGAAGAAATTGATGACTTCAGGACAGATTTTAAAGACACGAGTAAGTATGAATTATATGGAAATACATTTGCCACAACTTTTCTACTTTCTATCTGTTTTCTAAGTAACACAAATTTTACTAACCATTTACAGTTGCCTCAATAAGAAAGACAGCTTACCCCAACTTGATAATTAAGAAGGATGACAAACTTGAACAATTGAGGAAACAAGACGAACCGGAAGAGGATGATGATTTCATAGAAGTGAAGGTCAAAATGCCAGAGAAGAAGCGTAGAATACGTGATAGTGAAAAGTTAGTACCGAAAAATGTCAGCGGTAGTTCAGTAACTGTGGATGTAAAGTCGAAGACTACTACTACTTCGAGTAAGAATGACGAGCAAGACGAATCTGGAGAGGAGGGAAGTCAACATCTTCCGACACGACAACAGAAACCCTTTAAAAGTAAACGACCCATTCATATTAGTTCAACACAGAATAGTGTAGTAGACAAACGGAAATATGGCCATGAAAGCAATCCAGGGGACAACCCTAAAAATGAGTGCAGCAGTAGTTCGTTATCCGATTCATCCCAGTCTGATGAGATTGAAAATACTGTAATAGCTTTTCCTCATACTAAAAATACTATTGATGATCCTAAATATTCTTTTGATCACTGCCAAGATTATCTTTTACGTAATAGGAGAGCGAGTAGTGACAATGATTTGAAGAAAGAAGACGGATTAACGGTAAAAGAAGAGAATTCAGTGGTCAACGATGGATACTTAAAGCAGTTCAGTCATTTGGAGTACATTTGCCCGTTTCCTCATTGTGGCGTAAAATTTAAAAATATGACCAGAATGAAGATACATCAGAGGGCTACAAGGCATCATTTAAATGCTATTATTAGTATACTGTCAAAATGAGGAAGCTTAATATTATATTATGAATGGGGGTGTCTGACGAAACTTGGTTGTTAAATCACTAGTAACATCATTTTTGTTTATAATGCGTAAATGTTGTATATTTTTTTTAAGCCTATAACTAACTTTTACTCAATGGATATCAAATTACTTGTTTAATTTATTATTACGATAGTGTCTCTATCTTTAAACCTTTGGACGAAACTGCCATAGTATATAGGTCATATTATTTTGTTTTATATGTTTATAACTGGAATTTAGAGTAAATATTACAATTATAACCGTTAGAAAACGAAATCCTTTAGCCTACTTCTTTCTATCACTCGTACACTGAATGGTTGTGGACAAGTTGTAATATACCAAGAATAGGTTCCACGGAAGGATTTGTACCTGGTACCCTCGTAAATTTGAATTTCCTCATAACTGAGGCGAAATACAAAAACATGGTTGTTTCTGCGAGTAGAACAGTAGCGTTTTTCTGAGTAGCAAAAATATTTTGTTGTGTTATAGTTTGAACTTGAACACAAAATCATATCATCATATTATACATACATGAATGATCTTAAAGCAAGAGAAGACAAGAATCATTTACAATTTTCGCAGTGGTCAAATAACTAAAAAGACAACTGACTATGCAATGAAAATTAGCATACGATACACAATGTAACCTACAATAGTTACCTATTACATACACATTCTCACAGTAGTTATTTCCATTTCACCCTAATGATCAACTTTGATAAAAATAAAATACAATTCGGTTCAATGGGTTCCTACTGTGTAACAATACATTTTATTAACATATATATTCAGGAACAGAGAAATTCAGTATCCATTTAAAGCACGATCAACAACCAATGTAAAGCAGCGTCCGTTGTTTACCTATAGAACGCAATCAAACCGTTTTTTTTGGCGTTGTGCCAGATTGCAACAATACAAAGCTGTAAGAATCACACAACAAACTCGTGTAAATATCGCAAATAAAGTTTCATTTTTCTTTTGGAAAAGCAAACAAGGACACATCAAGACACGAGGACATTTGTATGCAAAAATATTTACGAAGGCGGATAGCGTTTTTGTATTATACTTACAGGAATGCATCTTGAATGATTAAAGAGTTCAAATTATAATCAACCAATCATCAGCAGATAATATTGGCATACATTTGCAATTTTCGACTCGCTCTTTTGCATTTCATGTATTGATCGCCAAAAAAAAGATTTGAAGAGCTTCAAAATCGAATTTTAGACTAATAATTACCCCTTCGATAGTTAATTTCCCCTATTACAAAGTGCTCGTTATATATACATTATAACATTTTTATATAACTTACAACTGGCAAGTTTTCTGGTTTCATTTCTTTTGCTAACGTGAAGATTTCTGGCGGTTAGGTGCAAATAATTTTATTTCACATAATACGAAGATCAAAATTCGGAAATCATGCAATATTTAAAATGATGACTGGTGCATTCAACCATTTCAACCTCTACAGTGCAGTCATGTACATAACATATTATACTTGATTACCGCCTCATTAATTAAGTATTTTTTATTGTTTTTTGCATCCTGGCTATTATTTTTACATCGTACGGTTGTGGGCAACTGGTAACTGCTAAAATTGGATCTGTGGATGGATTGGTTCCTGGCACTTTCACGAACTTGAAGTGTCTGAGCATTGTTGCAAAATAAATGAACATCGTCGTCTCGGCCAATGACATTCCAAGACAAAATCTTTTTCCTATCGTAGGCATTCATTAAGGTTTGCATGAATGTATACTTTTAGAAGCATATTTACATTATCAGTAAAATTATCAAATGGTGTTTTATAGTCAAAACAAACCTGCGCCAAAAGATGCTAGTGAATCAGCCATTTTCTTATCAATTGCTGTTCCAGAAGAATTTAAAAATCTCTCCGGGCGAAAGTTTTTTGGGTCACCCCACAATGATTCACTGAAGTGCACCGCATATACATTTGTCATAAGGCATGTTCCTTTTTTAATTAGATATCCTCTATAATAGAAATTTTCCGTAGCTTCTCTCGCTGAGGGGAGCGGAAGAATGGTGGAATATCGAAGCATTTCGAGAATAGTGGCATTGGTGTAAGGGAGCCTTTGCAAATGCATTGGTATATTGTAAATTAAACTTTTTTTTTGATTGAGTAAGCTTTACGTTTAACGCTTACCGTGATTTCATTGTGGAGTCAATCGGCCCAAAAGGAACTTCTCTGTCTAATTCTTGTTGAACTTTTCCCTGCACTTCAGGGTTCAAAAGCATGTACAAAATTCCAAAACTCAGGGTTTTGCTTGACGTTTCAGATCCACCGACT